>BMAO01023929.1:0-96631 GCA_019973975.1 Trichonephila clavata | reverse complement strand
TGGTATGCGCTGTTCAGGTTGCGTATTATGCTAAGTAAACAACATATCCTTGAACTCTACAGATATTGATATTACCCATTTGACTATCCTTCTAAAATAAGTAATAATCTCTTTACCTAACAAGGGAAACAAGTTCAATGCTACCTGAAATTTGTATCTCATTTCCAGGTTAAATCTCACAACAAACAGAGGATACATCCAATAAATATTTGATGTTAATTAACTAAACATCGAAGATCTATTTAGTTCTTTGAGATTTTTCTTTCCATTAAAATGTAAATGGCTTTCTATATATTTCTCTAGTAGATATGAAATTTTGAAATAATTTTCTTTCATGTCTTATTTATGTTTTCTAGTAGTTTTGAATTATAAAAACAAACATTTATTTCATCATTATCATACGCCTCAGATATTTAGATATTTCGAATAACTTTTTGAAACTAGTGACAATTTATAATTTCAGTAAGGTCACTCAGACAAGATAAACTTGAGAGACCAGGAGGACATCTAGTGTGATACCAACAAATGATGTTTTACCAAGATATAATTTCATTTGGTGTATAGTGTAGACTATGAAGTTTTTAGTTTACAATTATTGACAATAGTTTCTTTCATCTGATACATTTATATGTGTCCCGGGGATATGTCTCTACTTCAAACTTTTAGACTCCTTTGGACCAGTTTCTGTCTTCGTGATTTCTTCATCATCAGTGTGGGGCTCAATTATTTTCAACACAGTGATTTTGTGGAATGGCTAGTTAATTCTTGACTTCTATTATTCTTAATATATTACTCCAAGCACCAAACTGTCATTGACTCGGGTGCTCTCCTGGATCACCCTTTTCTCCTCATCTTGGACATATCAATGCTTACATTTTAGACAGCTCCTGCAATGTAAGGCATTGTCATTATCTAAATTTAATTTTGAAAGCCGATTCGGCAGATCATTTAGAAAGAGTGGGACTGGCCCTCAGTAATAAGCAATGAGCAGATCTTTGGGACAGGCGTTCAATATTCCCAATCTCTGATAATATTGCTGTCTCATAATTTCAAATAACTCTCAAATGTGAATATTTCTAACAGTGCCTTCCCTCAACAGTGGGTAGTGTCTTCTCATTTACAAATAAGAAATTCTTTGAAAAACCCATTTGAAACTCTCCTAATTTGTGGATTTATTCAAAACTATGCCAGCTAAGCTTCTAGTTCTCCTATAAAAATACTAAAGGAATGCTGGAACAGTCTGTTAGCAATGTTCTTAGACCTTTTAACATTCTAAAAATTTCTATACGAATAACCTTGAATCAACACTGAATTTTGCCGTTCATTTATCATGCATCTTAGATAACCTTGTAACCTCCTTTGCAAATTTTGCAACAAATAATTCAGCCATAGGCTTCGCCTTCCTTTAGTTTTTGCTCAAGACAGCCAAGCAATTAATAAGCCTTTAGTAAAACCAGTCATTACTCCAGGGCTTCAAAAATTCAGGGTATCAGCAATTCCATTGTAGCTCTACAGTGTTTAAATATTGGACCATATCTTAGCTGTAGTAGATATGCTCTAGTGAAATCATCTAGTTTTCTCAATTGATCCTCCTGCTACAATAGTACTGCTAAGAGTTATTGGAAGCTGTGTCAACAGATCCAACATTTGATTTTGTTCTAGATGATGAAATATGTTGATATCTACTCACTTGTAAATATTTCTTTGTAGTCTTTGGGGATAATAGTGCTGTTGTTCCATATTCCACGAAATAATTGTATTATCTATTACACTCAGCTGTAAAAGCTATGCATTATGTTAAAATGAACTGCTCTGGATAATCATAAGTCATTTTATTCAGTTCAATCTCTTATTCAGTTTGATATAATCTTTGAAAAGAAAATCAACAAATAGGATTTTAATTGCAATCTTCAATTAAACATGTACTTGTATTTTATTTTTGTCTTCCATTTAATAAAATTTATTCTGCTTACCTTTTAATTACTAAAATTACTTTTGCAACTTTTAATTTTTAAATTACATCATATATTTTAAACAGATTTTTATTATTTAATTTTATTTCTTGTATTTTAGGTAAACTAGCAGGAAATATTTGGAATGAAAATATTATTAATTGAAAAATTTTGAAAATGATAGTACAAAAGCTGATGAAGAACAATACAGATAATTTTAAATAATAGATGATCTTGAAAAAGACATAGTGTATTTACGAAAAATTTGAAACTGGTGTCTCGTCTTTAAATTTACATCACTAAAAGATCATCTCATTACTCTATGGTATATAAATTCTCGTTCATTGTTTATTGGTACAGAGAATTTTAAGAAAAGCTGTATTTAATTTACAAACATATAGGTGAATAATGCTCTAGTGTTTATTAATGTTTTAATATTTTAATATTTCATTTAATTTAAGCTAAATTTATTTTGTTAGCACAATTTGTTTTGATTTATTATTTTATAAGACAAAACATATTTGCACCTTTAACACTTTGAGTTTTCTTCAAATTTATTTTACAGCTAAGTAATTTTAGTGTGTCCTAGGAACAAGTGAATCTCTTGGCTCAAGATTGAATATGTGGATGAATCTTTTGATTAAACCTATAAACAGGATCTTAAGAGTCAGAGTCCAATTCAGGGCTTGGCTCTGATTATAGTGTTAATCTTTGAGAATCTGTTTGATTTAGTGAATTTGAGGTGGTACAATGATATTGCTTAGGTTATTATAAACTTATTTGTTGTTAATAAGGGTCCCGTAGACAGAAATTCCAACTCTAAAACGATGAAAGCGCCCTCTTCTGGGAGGGGGGAATGGGCGTTTCTAAAGGAAAGGCCAAGTACTCATGAGTACTGGTCTTAATGATCGGAGGTAAATAGTTCCTTCATAAAAGATAAATTATATGCCTCTTTTTCTTAATTTTCAATATTTTCTTGACTTTGAAATAACAATTTTTTTCAAGCTATTATTTTTCCAAATTTGCATTTACTTGATCCCATTTTCTGATGATTATGTTCTGATAGCTGTCATGATGAAAGAAAATGACGTCACAGAATCATACAAGCCTCTTCTACAACAGTTGAGAGAGGGATTCTAAGTGCAAAGGGAGCTCGAGACAGGAAACCCTCCCCCCCTCTCTTTCGCCTTCTATTTTTGTTCTTGGAGGGTCCAGTTTACAACCAACTGAAGACTATTTATATGACAACTGACCCCTCTTTTACTGCCCACCCCATGGCAGTTTTCAATTACATGAAAACTGTGCCTGACATTCTAGGTTGTACAAAGAAACTGCATATTTTACGCTGTTTCGTTTCTGTTTTGAGGAACATCAGTTTCTCATTTGAATTTTATAAAAGTATAAGTTTTAGTTAAGGCAGAAACCTTTATATATATATATATATATATATATATATTTCTGTACATTCAGAACAATTTTCTGTGATATTCTTCAATACTAAATTGCATCAAAATCCTTTTTTAAACAGTTTAATGACAAGGGAAATTTATAAATTAATGGAATGAATAGTGTAATGTGATTTAAATTATTCTCTTTCCTGAAATATTTTAGGTCAGTTCTTTATTTCCGATTCAGTTAATAATTTTATTTAAAAACGTTTTAAGACATGTAACAAAAAATATCTTATATAAATTTAATAAAGTACAGTGGCGTAACTACCAATGGGCTAGGTGGTACCGTGCACAGGGGCCCTTGAGCTTAGGGGACCCTCACGCCTTGACCACCAAGCAAGTCGAGCTTGCGATAATTTCTCCCATAATTGAGTATAAATATAAAAGATTGTTACATAGCTGTAATCATGGCAACTCCGTATGAAAGTAATTTCAAACTTGTAAGGAATTCCCCTAAATTCTTTCCTTTGTTTGTATAGTGTTGCGAATTTTACTTATTAAAAAGTTTATATTATTTTTCAATTTTTTCATTTTTCTAATCTTTATTTGAATATAAACATCAAGTTCCATGAAATATCTTACCATACATTTAAAAAAACTACACAGGAAGCTATTTCTTCTTGGTCATTTTATTTTTATAACAATATGATTCATAATAAGCTATTTTCCTGTTTCAATGTTTCGCAATCTGGTATCTGCAACAGACTGATGTAATTTTGACCCACCTCCTCTGTTTTTTCCTGTGTTTTTATTTTACATAATTACAATAATTTGTATTATATTTTCTTGTTTGTGCATATTCTTTTTATCATTTCCTGTCTATCACATGTCAAATCGAACCTGGGTAATCACTAAATTCACAAGGAAACTCATATGCATACATGTAAGTAGTTTGTAGCTTTGCTTTCCTATGTTCTGCAGAGCTTGACACAGGGCTGATGTGAATCAGCTTTGTATATATATATATATATAAAATACTAATATATTTTTAATTAATAAAACTCCACCAATATTCTCTCTTTTTTTTTTTTTGCACCAAGACCTTTGGATACCTAGCTACGCCACTGATAAAGTATATTGAGTATTGATTTTGGGACCCACACAATTTTTTGGAAGAATACTTTTAGTGTTGGAATTTCTAATATAAATTCAGTTACAAAAAAAAAGGAAAAAAGTCTTACAGTAGTCGCATATGATTTGTAACATCTGACATGTTATCCTGGTAAATACGCAATAGTAACATAAATCCTGAAAAATATTAATCGGGTATGATTGGAAATAATTTTCTATCGAATAATTTTATCTTTAATGAAAATTTTATTTAATTAACACAAAGAGTCATGTAATTTTTTTATCAAAAATAAATATTCTTGTTCAATTTGGGGAAGACACACACACAAATAGACTTATATGACTAAAATATGACACATATACTTGAGATTTAAAAGTATTTAATAACCTTTGAAAAACAACGTCAATAACAGTACCACTGTTAGTTCTCGATATATTTCGGTTTATGTTCATTTCGAGCTTGAGCTCATCATTCAAAAAAGCTATGAGCGGACAATCGTAAAGTTACCTGACTGACAAACAGATTTGGTAAAGCAGTAATTGGTTCGGCCGTTTGTTGCTAAGAGATTTGTGTTCGTTGCAAAAAAAAAAAAAAAAATCCCTGCTGCGTTGAGTTGAATTTTGTGCAATTCTTTTCGGCTGTACTTCTTCAGTTTTTAATTTTTTTTCTCACGTTTCTTTTGTCGAATATCTCGCATACATTCTGCTTTGGATTTACCCATTTCGGCAAATCACAAAATCGTTTTAAAGTTATTGTATTCCAGATTTTAATTTCAATTATTTTTTTTCACCAATCATACTAAATATTTTTCTTATTTATCACACTAATGTTATATTTTTAATATCACAAACAGAAACCAGAAATATATTTTATAAAAAACAAAAGAATTTAAATCAGTTTTTAAAACCGTGGAGGATTATATACCATAATGACTAAAGACGTGAGATTCCCAAGTTCAAAAAAGGTCATGAAGAATACAAAGGAACTGTAAACTCAAGTGTCATTCTCGCTATCCGATCTTGGCTTAGAACAGGGATGGCCAACTCAAATGACCTTGCGGGCCACTTCGGAAAAACATTATATTCCTGTGGGCTGCAAACAAAAATTACATATCTTTATATTATATTTAGACCCATCACAAACATTTATTGGAATGAAAATTTAAAACAAAATGAATTATTATTGATTTCATTATTTTATCTATACAAGCATAGATAATTTATAATAATATTGCAAGGATCAAATATGTCTAATTCTAGCAATAGCAGCGCGATGGAGTTACAGGAATCGAGTGTGATGCTGCGCTGCAATACCGTACACTTCTAAGAATGTATTAAAATAAAAGAAAGGTAATAAAATAGAAACTGTTATGAAGTATATTTGTTACAAAACACTACATTAAAAACAAAAATATTGTACAAAATCATATTTTGTAATGAATCTCGAGGGCCGCAAAATTATTCAAGGCTGCGGGTTGGCCACCCTTGGCTTAGAATTACGAAGTCTGTCGCAAATAACATATATGGCTTTAGAGCAGTGGTCTTCAAACTTTTTCAACTCAAGGAACCCTTTGAACTTGAAAGTGTTTTTGTGGAACCCCTAGAACTAGAAAGAGTTTTCGTAGAACCCCTAGAACTAGAAAGTGTTTTCGTGCAACCCCATTCCAATCAGAATTTCCGGGGATTTTTGGGGAAAATCTCTAATTCTTCAGATGTCAAACATTCAAATTGTGGAGTGAGTGAGTGAATATTAACGTCACACTGTTCAGCTATACGAGAGCTTTTGGTAACGGACCTCGTAATTTTGAACCATGGTCAAGTGACGAGGATGACACCTGAGATAGCACCTCATCTCCTAACTACCACACTAAAGGAAGGACGTTTGAGCTCTCGACAGATTTAACGTGCATCGTGCCCCTACACGGTGGGTCTTTAGTGGTGCTGGTCTTGAACTTTAAAATTGTGGAACTATTTGCCTGTATTTGTACTTGCAGAGGTGCATTCTTCATAGCGCATTAACTTAGAATTCATTTTGAAAAAAAAAGCATTGATGAGTTATCTTGAATAATATATAAAACACATGTATAAATGAAAATGCAAAATGTAGATACTGCTTTCCAGACAGAAATTTAAAAGAAAATTTCTGCAATGCTATTTCTAAGTTGAATTTTCAGTGAAGGAAATAAAAATGGAATAATAACATCAGTAGCAATAGTAAATAAATTAATTGAAATTTACATGTTTTAAGAAGAAACTATTAATGTAACTAAAAATATTCCTAAAATTATGGAAAACTTTCTGATTTATTTTAAATCAATGGTATTTCATCTTCGGAATATTTGAATCTTATTTAAAATGCGATGATCAATAAATCCATTTAGTATGTGGAAACTTTCACAATATTTGAAATGAACAGCGGAACAAGAATTTAGAAAAAAAGAAATACACACTTTTCTTTCCAATTCCTGAAATTCTGTCCTATATTCTTTTTTCGTTTAGCCGAAAGAAATAATTTTTTTTGAAGCCGCGACGATGATCCATTATCTAATAACTGAAATAAGCTGTGCAAAAAATAAGTTTTAAAACAGCTGATATTCAAATAACTTAAACTTGGAAAAAAACACATGAATTTCAATTTTGGAGATATGTAAGAAAAGAATGCGAAACTGATTCACTTTATCCTGACGATTCAAATGCATTTAATAAATATTAATTGTTCATTTTAATTATTAAAAAAATATTCCTTATTTAGTATATATAAATAATTTTAAGAAAGGTGGAATAAAAAACAGAGGATAGCTTTTTGTACAAAATGTATTTGTTGTTATTTTCAAGCACAGACTCAAGCTTTCCTAAGAATGATGTAATTGTAAATAGTATCTTGAATGCCTATAGATTCTTAGGAAACAAGACCCATTTTTTTTCGGGGGGGGGACATCTCTGTTACACAATCCATGGAAGAGTCATAAATTACCACCTTTCACCAAGGGAACGCAGGGAAAATTTCATGTATCCTTCTGCAAGAAGGCGGAGTTACAAGTTTACTTTCCTCTCATTCCAAATATGCAATGCTGACTTATTTAATTACTCGCAAATAAATTAGTTTAAAAATTTTAAAGTATATGCGTTTGAAAGAGCATAAAAAATAAAGGGTTTCCGAGTTTTTACTTTTTTTATCCGAGAATTGAAAATATTTTTATGATCATTTTAACGCACTAAATGCAAATTTTCAAGCTTTTAATAAATATTTAAAAATATTTAGAAATTTTTTTTATAAAATCGAAATCAAGAGAAACAATTTTTTTTTATCTTTAGGATGCATTTTGTTTCATACAGTTAAAAGCAATACCTTAGACGTAAATTGAATTATAATAAACTCAATAGGATTAACATTACACTCGGGTTTTCGTGGTGGCGTGTCACCGGGAGCCTTAAGTCTGTTGTTTCTATATTTATTAAATAATTTAAAACCATACAAAGCTTTTATAATGAATTTATTCAACTCTTCTCAGTTTTTATCACTTTGATGAGATTGCTAGTGTATCTATATTTTTGTGTATATTTTGAAACTATTACTATGTAATTTTATATGCAGATTATATTTAGTTAAAAAGAGAGTAGCTAGATTTATTAACTAATTTTCAAATATATTTTTAATATTGTTTGAGAATTATTTCTTTGATCATAATAAGAAAATATGTGATAGATTGTATTGCTTTGTTGATTATATTTTAACTGACTGTTTGGTGAATGAATATGTAGTACAGTGATGTACATGTGAGTGGGGGGGGGGAGGGGTTGAGCCTTAAACTCCACTCATACACTAAGAGAGTTTTAATTTTAGCATAAAGATTGCGCCTTCGCCATTTTGTCTATGTATTTTTTTAAATCTTAAAATCCCTCTTATTATTTCTTTGATCACAATAAAAAATATATGTGCTAGATTGTATTGCTTTATTGATTTTCAGTTGACTATTTGGTGAATATGTAGAACAGTGATGTATATATGAGTGAGGGTTGTGAGGCTTAAACTCCACCCAACACCAACAGATTTTTAATTTTAGCATAAAGATTGCACCTCGATTATTTTGTCTACATGTTTTTTAAAATGTAAATCCCTCTTATTAAAGTATCCTCTTATGTCACTGATTTAGTAACTTTTATTTATGCTTTTTATTAATAATGATGGCGAAAACTATAATTTAGATGATTTCATTTTTTTTAATATTGTTATTTGATTTTAGTTTTTTTATGAACTAACCATTTCTTATTGCAGTAAATAATTAAACTTTTTTTGTTTTGTTTGCAATAGGATTGCAACTGTAGTAGAATGGTTACCTTAAAAAACCTTACAATGTTTTACTTGTGCTTAAGAAGTCCTTAAAGTTTTATCTTATTCATTAAAAGTTGTAATTTTGTAATTATTTTCAGCACTGATGGCATGACTTATGTTTTCTTTTAGATATGAATATTAATATGTTCTTTTGGGGTATGTGTATGAATGTCCTACTATTTTAAAACTTTTAGTTGCATATAGGAAGATGTATGTAATAGAAAACAGGATATTTATGCTTCAAGTATTAATATGTACTTCATTTAATTTTGTATTTCTTAATGAGATTTAACTGTGTTCTGAATAGGATATCCGATCGAGTCTTCTTCAAACTAAGAAAAAGTATGAAGCTTCTGAAAAGAAGTATGAAGACATTACAAAGCAGGAGTATATAAATGAAACTAAAAGTTATTTTGATCAGGCAAGTTTTGATGATTCTTGTTATATTTCTTTTTAATATATCCCAGTGTTTTATAAAGTTTATGGGCCTACACCCACACACATTTCTAAACTGATTTTTTCAACAATCACCTGCATATTAGGAAATAAGTATAAAATAAAAGTAATAAAATGTTATATTTTTAATGTATTTCAAACAATGTTATATGCAAAAATATCTGTTATATATTGTATAAAATCCTATAGAAAAGATTTTTTCATGCAACTGAAACATGATCAAGGCATGTAGGAAAATGAACTTGTTGAATTTTGTTTGAAATAATATTTAGGATTATATTAATTATTTTGAAGTATTAAAAATCACATTACTATAAGCTAATTCTTCCTTAAAATTTGTTTTGGAAATTTTCGTTATCTGCCAACTTTTATGCTTTTTATCTTTTCATTAAGCTTTTATGCCAAAATACTTTATTTTTACGCATTTTAGCAAAATTTTCGTCATTTGCTGACTTCTCCCTTTCAGTTATTGTTTATCATTTTATTTTCACAATGACCAGAATATAAGTCAAAACCCATAGAATTCAGTGCCACTAGTTTGTAAGAAATTCATGTCATTCCTTCTGCATATCGTGCCTCATTGGTTATTGGTTCTTTAGCTAGTTCTTAAAAGGAAGTGTTTTTATTATTTTTCTCTTTATGAGTTTTTAGAACTCATGCTTTGAACATATTTGTATTCTTTATGTTTCACGTGGCCAAATTATTTGTTTTTGCAATTGTTCTGATTACCATTTTTTTCTAACAAAGACAAAACTTTTTTTCAAACATAAAGAAGGAATTTAATTGAATAACCGAATCCCAAATGAGGGGAAATGTATTTTATGGTATATGGTACTGAGACATGTATGTTTCTTATGATTGCCCGTCATATTAGCACATGGCAAATAAGATATCAGGTAGCAGATGCATGAAATTTGGTCGTTTTTTCATGGATGGTGTTCAGTCAAATGTAATAAGGGCTGAATACTGCTTATATCTTTGTGTACAAAGTAAGGTAACTTTGACTGCTATTGCTTATATCTGTCCTCTTTTTGTAAAATATTTCTAAAGTCTGAATAGCACCTAGGTTCTTCTACATTTGACTTCAGTAAAATTAATCATGTAGAGCAGTGGTATTCTTATGTTCCACAGAACCCTGAGTGCCCACGAGTCGCAATAAAAAATCGAAAAGAAAACTATAAATGTGTATGCAAAATGGATCCACTTTCATTATGAAGTTTGTATATGACTATTATTACTAAACTATTTATTGTTAAGTAGTATTTGACTAGTATCTAAAGTTCATTCCTGTCATTAAGAAACTGGAAATTTTATTTATGCATAATTATAATAAAAGAATATTAAAACGTTTTTTCTTTATATGTACTCCCTACTAAATCGTGAATATTCTTATTGTTTGCTATCCATGAAATTTTATTTCAGTTAGTACAATTTTTTGCGCAAATAAATAGTTTTCTAATAGAGAATGCACCTTTTTACATTTGGGGGGGGGGGACACATAATAAATAAGAGGGAACAACTTATGGAATTATTAACAGATTCGACATTCAAATCAAAGTTTAAGCAAGAACAACTCCTAAAGTTTAGGTTGCAAATTCATCCAAAATACAGTTTCAATAGACCTAGATTGTGACAGTTTGTGTAAAAAAATCAAGAATCTACCCCAGTTACTAAATTTAATGCATGGTTAGGGGAAACTTGGATCACGAATTAATATTATTGAGTTAATTATATTAAAATTAGATGTAAATTTTCAATAACAAATATAATACTTTTTTTTCTAATTGCCTTTACATTAAGTACCTGTATAAATCTACTTTAAATATTATTTTAAGATATATTCCTTTAAGAGGAGAGAATGGGGTTCCACAAAAACACCTTATAGTTCTAAGGGTTCAGCTAGTCAAAAAAGTTTGAAGATGTAGAGAAGAAAATAAAGTTTACTTCTTATTAAATATAAATATATATCTTTCATGGCATCATGTTCTACAACTGCTAGTACCTATATGCCAAATACACTCATGTCCATAAATTAAGGATAATTCAGAATCACACAGAAATTGAACTCTAAAATAAAAATTTCACCTGTAGAATTATCACACACATCTTGAAGAAGAATATGCAAATTACAGGAAACCACCAGATGGCGCGGATAGTACGTCACAATGACGAGAGTGTAAGAGAGGGGTATATTAGGAATGATGGCAAAGAAGTAAAATTTTTCACAAGCGCTTTAAAAGCCTTTCAGTGCAATAACCGCATAGTTATGGCACAAAGGAAGCATTTGGATGATTTTTTACGTGGTAGAATTATAGGACGACTGGAATGTGGACGTACCCAGCTGGAGTATCCGAGGAACTTGGAATCGATCGCCCAGAGTGTCATCTCCAGGCTTTGGCAACGATTCCAAGATGATGGTAATGTGAGTAGATGTTACAGCACAGGTCGCCCCCCGAGTTACGACGCCGAATGAGGACCGGTATTTGGCAGTTACTGCCAAAAGAAACAGACGGAGCACAGCATCAGACCTATCTCGTCAGCTCTCTTCAGCTACCGGTACGACAGTTTCAAGGCAGACCGTGTACAGATGCTTAGGGCACATTAGTCTATATGCTCGTAGGCCTGTCAGATGTGTTTCCCTTACCGCAACTCACTGTCGCCTGCGATTAGCCTAGAGTATAGAGCATGCATTGTGGACACCGCAACAGTGGTCTTGTGTGATGTTTTCCGACGAGTCCAGGTTTAGTTTGCAGTCTGATTCTCGCCGGACTTTCGTATGGAGAGCGCCAGGTACCCGTTACCACCAAGAGAACACCATTAAACGACACCGTTATGGTGGTGCAGGATGGCTCGCTTGGGGAGGAATTATTCTTGGTTCCAGAACTGACCTGCATGTTCAGAGTGTAACGATGACAGGCCACATCTATCGGGATGCCATTCTAGAACAACATGTACGTTTGTTTCGGGGCGCCATGGGTGCTGAATTTCTGTTTATGGATGACAACGCCCGTCCTCACCGTGCAAACATTGTAGATGAATGCCTTCAATCGGAGGATATCACCCGTATGGATTCGCCAGCATACTCACCGGACTTGAATCCAGTAGAGCATGTGTGGGATATGCTTGGCCGACGAATTGCAGCCCGTCAACCCCCTCCCACCTGTCTACCGGAGCTTCGGAGGGCATTGCTTGATGAGTGGTGGGTGTAATATTCCTCAAGATCAGATTGATAATTTGATACTCAGCATGCGTAGGCGTTGTGAGGCCTGTATTGCATCTTCCGGGAGACATACTCCGTATTAACCATCATACTAACCATGTAATACTGTTTTTTGTAAATAGGTTCTTTTTTTAAATTTGCTCCAGGGAGTAAAAATTGCAATTTTTATTAATTATGTCAAACATATAGCATCTTTTTTGCTCTTTACCTTTTGTTTAATAAATAGACTTTACAAATAAGTCAAATTTGTTTTGCTTCTGTCTCTTTCTTTGCTTGAACTTCATTTTCCTTAATTTATGGACATGAGTGTATTTGAATGTTGAATTTTTTGCATATTATTTTTTGTCATTTAATGCAAATTTGTATATTTTTTATATTAATTTAATTTTATTTGCATGTTTTTTAGTTGAATACATTAGGCAAACAAATCATTCGGCTAGAGGAACACATAAATGAAAGAGAACTGACCGTAACTACTATGATAACTCGAATTGAAAATTTCTATTCCATATATTCAGAAACAGAGAAAATTATAAAATCTTTCTTGAAAAAGGAAGAATCATTTGAAGCTACTATAGGTGATGTGGAAACTATTCGTAAACATCAACAAAAATTCAAAGTAAGTTTTTAAAGTAACCTTTTAGAAAAAATTGCTGTTTTCTTAATAACTATTTGAAGCACAAACTGCTCTAAGCATTTTTTATTCATTTCATTTAGAAAAAATTTTCTTTGTAGGAATTTCAGTCATCTGAGGTATTACCTTTAAGTAAACAAATAATGGAAGTAAATAAAATTGGACAAGGTTTAATACAATCTGCAACAAATGGAGTTGATACTACGGATTTAGAACAGAAACTGGAGGTTCTTAACAACTGTTGGAACAATCTGCAGGAATCTGTGAGTTAATTTTAAAGCAGAGTTCTTAGATGGCAAAATAATTTATTTTCATTTCTGTTTCATTTAAAAACAACAATTATTGCTCTTGCATTATTTGAAATTTGAATTCTCAGAATTGGACTTATATAATTCAATTACTGTTTTATTTCAAAACACTGTTTACTTTTTCAATTTTTTTTATATTTATTAATTTATTAGATTGTTAAACTAAATTATTTTATTTTTGAAATTCTATTTTTTGAATTAATAGTATTTAAAAACTTAGTTTGTTAATTTTTCAAAATAATTGAAAAATGGAATTTTTAAAAATTTTTTTTTTAAATTGAAGAAAAGTTAATTTTTTGCTTCTAATTTCCTGACTACAAACTTTAAGTTATTGTCAATACTGTTACACAAATATCACCTGTTACTTCTCTGCTGAAACAATATTGTAGCCAGAAAAATTGTTTGTGGTTCAAGATTACTTTTAGAATTAAAGTAAATTAATTTGGCAACTTATTTGGTCGCCAAATTTGGTGACAAAAATAGTTTTTGGAAAATACGTTTAACGCTAAAACGCTTTAAGACAATATATTGGTTGCAATGAAATAAAACAACAGTCCCGACAAATTGCTATGCATTTTTTGTTCTCATAATACAAAACGAAAATCGCTGAACATAAAAAGATTTCCCTTCTGGGCATAAAGAAAATGCCAAAAATATTAGCCGCACAGGCTAGATTTAAGAGGAGTGTAAAATGAAAGAGAGGTGGTGTAAGACTCACCGGACAAAAACAAAACTATATAGGTGGCGCTGCCATCGGAATGGAGAAGAAGGAGGAAGAACCACAATGGCAGAGAAAGCGATGTCGGCTACATCCTGTAGCTTCAGATATAAAAATGGCGTGCAAATACTTTAATTTTTGATAATAGTATATTTTTTATATTGGTTTTAATTGTGTGTGCTGTGTGGCTTCTAAAAACTTAATAAAATCTTTCGCCACTGAAGTTGAATTGAGTACTTATATGCCTGGTTATGATGAATTCTTCGTTGATGAATTAATGTAAGAACCTACAGCGGGATCAACAAGAGAAAAGTTATTGGCGTAGTCGTGAAAGATGAAGATTCGTCAGAATCCAGGTAAGAGGGAGTCCACACTCACAGATTAAAATTATTATTGGTAGAATGAAATAGAGAGTGCATTATATATTGGTATATATTTATTATATTTTTACTGAACATCAGTTCAAATATTTTTTGTTTTGGTTTCTTCATCAGAAACGATATGGAATATTGATATATTATTCTATTTAAGTTGAGCATCAGTTCAGATATTGTTTGGTTTTTGTTTCATCAGAAACGATATGAAATATTGATATATTTTTTTTTATTTCTATGTAAGTTGAACATCAGTTCATATAATTGTTGTGAAAGTATAAAATTTTGTTGAGTTTCAACCGGAAAAGGATGAAAGAGTTTATAATGCATAGTTTGAATTGATGGATGATTTATTGTATTAAAATATTTTACTGAATTCAATTAAGTGTCATTATCTCTTTTCTGAATTAAGAAGAAATTAAGTTGTATAAATTTTTTGGTGTGAAACGCACATTATATGTTGAAAAAGATAATTTTTTTTTGCTTCCTCAGTTATATAATACTTAGTAGTTTAAAAAGAGAGAGAGAGAGATCCATTTCATTTCTGTACTTGTAGTAGATGTAACTATGACTCATTACCATTTTAACGAATGCTGAGTATGCAAAAGTAAATAAAATATTAACAGAGAAAGTTCAAGGTTGTGTGCTGAATGTTCGATTTTGTGTGTGTTTTTTTTCTGTGGAGTAAAGTGTAATAACTGTTTCTTTCTTTTTGAATACTATTAAGGATATTGTGTCTGCTAATTAGAACTTTTATGTCGAGTATATGTTTTTTTGTTTTTTTTTTGTTACTTGAAGAGTCAGATATTCAAATGTGTTTTAAATCATTGTGATGATGTTTATTTTTTTATTATTTCTCCCAAAGTTTAATGGTATTTTTATTTTTTTTATTTATATTGTGAAAGTGAAATGAACAAAGATATTTTATTTTATTGTTGTGATTTATAAAAATCTTTAGTGGTACAAATTCTAAGAAATTAAGATATTTATGTGGCACTATACTTTATTATTATTGTAGTAAACATATTTGGTTGAATTTTTCATTTTGTTCTATGTCATATGCAAAAGTTAGCATCCAACGTATAAATTTGTCAATTTTATGCTAAAAAAGTACGAAACAATTTTTTTAAAAATATTAAACCAACCTTGATTAATTAAGCATATTTTTGCTACTTGAAAGTGTTATCAAATTGACTTAGGATAATTATAATAAGGTGCGAGATGGCATTTTTAGGAAAGGGATTAAAAGCAGACTTGCAGATTATGGCTACGGAAATGAGGGTTGCAGATGTCCTTAGTTTAAAAGTATTTGAGTTAAGGGAGGCTATCTTGAAAAATAAAAACTTCGATGAGGAGTTTTGTAGAGAACAATTAAACACTATTATAGAGGAACGAAAGAGAAGAGAAGAAATGGATTTGGCTGAGAGAAAAAGAAAAGAAGAGATGGATTTGGCTGAGAGCAAAAGAAAAGAAGATATAGAATTTGCAGAACGGAAGAGACTGAACGTGCTCGAGGAAAGGAAGAGGAAGGACGAGATGGATTTCGAACTCCAGAAGAAACGAATCGAGTTGGAAGGAGGAGGAAGGGAAAACGAAGTGAAAGAATCAGGACAATTCAAGATTGATTTACGGAAACTGATGCCCAAGTTTGACTCGAAATCTGACGATATTAGTTTATTCCTGGTATCATTTGAACGTCAAGCAAAAATTCTGAATTAGCCAAAAGTGTGTTGAGTGACACATCTGATCAGTATTATACCTTCGGATATTGTAGGTCTTATTGCTCGTGAACCAGAAAAGGATGCTGCCGATTACGAATTTGTAAAAGGGCTATTACTTCAACGATTTAAGTTGAGTCCAGAGAAATTCCGCCAGCTGTTCGTGAAACACCAAAAGAATCCCGATGATACTTGGAGAGATTTTTATTTTGAGATAAGAAATTTTTGTGAAGAATGGTTTAAGGGCTTTGGTATTCAAACCTTCGACGACCTTAAAGATCTCCTTATAACAGACCAAATGAAGAAGAAGGTGCCAACCGAGATTCGTGAACACTTTATTGATGAATGGGCAAAAATAAAAACTCTAAAGGTGCTAGTCGAAAAACTTGATGAATATGAGGATGTCCGTGGAAAAACTAAACGGCCAGCAGTGCCACTTATAAAAAAGAAACGAGTCTTACAGTAGTCGCATATGATGTGTAACATCTGATTTGTTATCATGGTAAATACGCAATAGTGACTTTTATCCTGAAAGAAATGAATCGGTTATGACTGGAAATAATTTTCTATCGAATAATTATATCTTTAATGAAAATTTTATTTGATTAACACAAGGAGTAATGCAGTTTTTTTTCTCAAAAATATTTATTATTGTTCAATTTGGAGAAGAGCGGAGACAATAGATTTATGAAAATTAAACTATGACACATATACTTGTGATTTCAACGAATAAAAATCGTTGAAAAACGGCGTCAATAACAGTACCACTGTTAGTTGTCAAAACATTTCGATTAGTGTTCATTTCGAGCCTGAGTTCATTTTTCAGAAAAGCTATGAGTGGCTCAGCTTCTGGCAAACTGAAGTGAACGTTAAAATCACCACTTAAAATCATGGGATAGTTTTTTTAAAAAAAAGAGCGGAACCACCTTCGGTATACGGTAAAAGTACAAAATGCAGGAAATCTTTAATTTTTTTTAACTGTTTGATTCGGAGAAATGTATGCGACCACCAAAATGACAAGAATTGCTGGTATGTGCGGTAGGCGGGCGTCTTAATTGCTACTACAATTGGACCCCCAGACGAGGGTAGCGAAGAGACACCGTCAAGCGCGTGCTTAAAAATTTGAAATATTAGAGAAAATCAAAAATACCCGTTTACTTAATTAGTTTTTTTTAAATCGAGAAATCTTTTTTATTCACAATTAAAAATATTTTATTGACAGTGACAGGAATTAACCTCAAAGTATGAAAATGATAAGCACTTAAATATTTATTCAAATAATTCCATATTACTTACTCCTATTTTTTTTAAGAATGATGAGCTTTGTCAGACGCTTACCAGGAAATATATTTATTAATATATATAGTTTACACATATATAAATATATCCTCAGAGAGAGAGATTTCACACACAACGAGCCCTGAGACTTTGACATTTGAGTGTAAGAATCACAAGTTTATTCTGGATGAAGTCTAATAAGACCTGCTGGTATGTGCGGTAGGCGGGCGTCTTAATTGCTACTACAGTTGGACCCCAAGACGAGGCTAGCGAAGAGATACCCCAAGGCGCTGAATTGGTCAAATCAAACAGCGCGCGCTTCCCCCGACTTCCTGCTACGCATTTCCGTCTCTTCACGAAATCACCCCCAGCAACCGAGAGTAAAGATGTTACACATCAATAAAGAGAAATCGTACCGTAATACACTTCCTTCGAATACCCGGAGCTCTCTACATCAGTTGGAAGGGAGAGACGTAAGAAATAAAGACGGAATGGGCAATTGCAAATACAATAACCATTTCAATGACAACAGTCATCAAGCACGTTATAATCAAACCCGGATTACATCTAGCTGTTACACTTGCGGCAAAGAAGGTCATTTCTCAAGAGCATGTCGAGATAAAAACTTGAATAAACAAGACTTCAAAAGAACGTTTTCCTCACCAATCAAAGCTCAAAGTAATGCAGTGCAAGCTGAAGATACCACTAAGAATATCGTAACAGCGAAAATAGATGCTTCTGAATCAACGTGTAATTTTCTGGCAGTGATATAAATTGAAACTTATAAAAGTGAAGTGTTTAGATGTCGCCTTGGATGGAACGGTAGACTCCGGAGCACAAATCTCTGCGGTGCGAGATGATTTAGTTAAAGACATTGAGTGTACCGGCGAAGGGAAGATCAAGTTAATATCAGCTTTTAGGGATAGTGAAGTCGCTCCCTTAAGAACATTTAATATAAAGATCGATGATGGATGGCATGATGCAATACCAATTACCAGTGGCGGCGCTAGACCACGCGTGGACGTCGGCGAAATTAGGGTTCGCGAGGCCTCCTTTTTTCGCAGTTAAGAAAACGTTAAATTACATAAGCCGAATTATAGTTACACTATTGTATGAGTAAACGAGTTTTATTGCTAATAAAATGATGACAAAAATTACACAAATATAAATTAAAATAGACGAACTGAATAACTAAATTTTAAATAATTAAAAACTTTGTGAGGCCCCCCTCAAGCGCGAGGCCGTCGGCGGTTGCCGACGTCGTTGACGCCTGACGACGCCACTGCCAATTACATGCGCCATTTCAAAGAGACTAGTGAACGATATGTTAGTTTGTCAAACCGCGTATGAAGCCCTTTTGGAAAGCATACAGTTGTACAGTTTGAATGCAAGGCAAGTCATTGATGTTGGAGTCCAAATGAATGAGGTTAGGGATTCAACCGTCTATGAAGTCCCAACATGTGAAGAGAGTTCATACTCTGACATAGAAGTGTCGACAGACGCAGTCAACATTGAAAATGAAGTGAGATCCAATCTTAGCAGTGAGACTAGAAGTACTTTTATAAAACTTCAGAAAGAAGATGAAACATTAATAAGTGTCTGGGAACAAGCATATCAAAAAGAAAAGGCTTATGAAATACAAGATGATCTGCTGATGCATAATGACGTTGTTTGTGGGGAGCCAATCAAGCAGATTGTCCTACCTGCGTGTAAAAGAAAGGAAATTCTACAAAAGGCTCATGGAATTCCGTTAGCTGGACATTTAGGAGAACAAAAAACAAAGCAATGCATTAAATACTCCTTTTTCTGGCCTTCGTTAAAGAGAGACGTGAAAACATATTGTGAAGCATGCAAACCTTGTCAGTTACAAAGAACTGTGACGTATAGAGATAGAATTCCGATCCAGCCCATTGTAAGACCTAAGAATCCATTCGAAGTGTGGAGCGTGGATTGCATCGAACCGTTAGAACATCGATCAAGAAGAGGGCACGAATATATCGTATGTGCAATTTATCTGTGCTCAAGGTGGGCGGAAGCCATACCAACCAAGAATATTACTGCAAAAACTACCTGCGAAGTACTGATGAATATTTTCTGTCAAACTGGGTTCCCAAAGACAATATGTACGGACCAGGGTTCCAATTTTACCTCACAATTGACTCAAGCCTTTCAAGGCGTGCTGGGAGTATCTCCTAGGTTTTCTACTCCAGGTCATCCTGAGAGTATAGGAGCAGTTGAACGTTGGAATAGAACATTGAAAGACATTTTGAACAGAAATATTCAAGAGCATGGAAATGAGTGGGATGTCCATTTCCCATATTTGCTTTTTGCTTATAGAGAAATACCTCATACACTTACTGGTGTATCGCCATACCAATTAGTTTATGGAAGGCTACCATCTCGACCGATGACCATTTTAAAAGAGTTTTGGACAGGAGAAAGAGAAATCCCTACTGGTGCTGCTCGTTCTGTTGAAGAATACTTGAAACAATTGCAAAAGAAGTTGCAAGATGCACACGAAATCGCATCAGAAAACAGTGCTAAAAATCAGGAACGTATGACTTCACACTATAATTTGAGATCACGAGAAAAAAGTGTTTCTGTTGGAGATGAAGTACTAATCCTTTAGCCTTCATCTATGCATAAATTGCTTATTGATATCGAGTTGAATCAAATGCCTGATATTTTAAATGCTCAACAGAAATACCAATTAAGAAATTTGCTACAACGATATAAAGAGATATTCCAGAATCGTCCTGGAAAAGCCAGAGTAAAAGGGCATTCTGTTAAAGTTACGGCAGATAGTTCAGCTAAAAGATTACAACCATACAGAGTTCCTATTGCTCTTCAAAAAGAAGTTGAACGTCAAATCAATGAGCTGCTAGATATGGACTTGATTGAACATAGTGATAGTGATTGGGCGCACCCGATGGTGTGTGTGGCGAAAAAAGATGGAAGTATTAGATTGTGTATAGACTTTAGACTTTTGAATAGTTTTAATATTCCTGATACATATCCAATGAAGCATGCAACAGATTTATATAATATACGAGATAGGCAAAGCTCATTTTATATCGGTCTTAGACCTCACGAAGGGATACTGGCAAATCCCTATGGAAGAAAACTCAAAACATTTTACTGCAATCGTTACTCATTCCGGACATTATCAGTGGTAAGTCCTACCCTTTGGAATGAAGAATGCGGGAAGTACATTTCAAAAATCTATGGATCAAGTATTGAGTCTTCATCAAAAGTACTGTAGATCCTACATAGACGATGTGGCAGTATTTTCAGAAACATGGTCTGATCACATGCAACATTAAGAAAACGTTTTTAAGACTTCGAGAGAAGTTGGACTAACTGTTAATTTAGAGAAGTGTGATTTCGAAAGGAGCCAAGTTAAATTTCTAGGTCATTTGGTGGATTCTGGAAAACATGCTCCAGATCCTCAAAAAGTGGAAACTATGTCAAAGCTACTGAGACCAACGATCAAAAAACAGTTACGAGGACTGATTGGCTTATCAAGCTATTATCGTGATTATATTAAGAACTTTTCTTCTATTGTTTTGCCTTTTGACAAATTTAACCAAAAAGAATATTCCAAATAAAATTCCTTGGGACGACACAGCTGAAGAATCTTTTCAATGTTTGAAGAAAAGCTTAATCGAAATGCATACTTTATATACCCCTGTGTTGAACCGCCCATTTCAGCTGTATACAGATGCTTCTGCTACTATAGTCGGCGCATGCCTTGCACAGAACGATGAAAATGGAATGGAACACCCGATTTAATTCTACAGTAAGAAATTAACCCAATGCCAAATGAACTGGTCCACGATAGAGCGAGAGGCGCATGCCGTGCTAAGTGCATTAAAAAAGTTTGACTGTTGGATCTTCGGATCTGGAGATACAGGTTGTATCTGACCACAACCCACTTTAATTTTTGACTAAAGGATTACCGCATGGTGCAAAATTAGCTCGATGGGCCTTAGCCTTGCAACGTTATGAGTTGCGTATTATATACCGTAAGGGGAAAACCCATGACAATGCTGACGCCCTCTCTCGCTTACCTTTTTCTGATTAGCCTGAGTGTTTGCAGTATTTATTTAGTAATACTAGTCTTATTGTGTATAGTCATGATTATATAACCTTATTTTATTGCATTTTTATATATTTGTGTATTAATTATCATATTTTAGTCATACCTCATTTTTTTTATTACATAGTGCACTCTCCTCAACTAAAGTTAGGTATTTGTTTCAGCAGTAGGACTCTCGTGAGTGTGTGACTAACCGCTTTCTTTCAGCACCTGGTCATTAAATATGACGCATGTGCTTCCGTTGGTGGGGCGTGTAAGACTCGCCGGACAAAAACAAAACTATATAGGTGGCGCTGCCATCGGAATGGAGAAGAAGGAGGAAGAACCACAATGGCGGAGAAAGCGATGTCGGCTACACCCTGTAGCTTCAGATATAAAAATGGCGTGCAAATTTTTTAATTTTTGATAATAGTATATTTTTTATATTGGTTTTAATTGTGTGTGCTGTGTGGCTTCTAAAAACTTAATAAAATCTTTCGCCACTGAAGTTGAATTGAATACTTATATGCCTGGTTGTGATGAATTCTTCGTTGATGAATTAATGTAAGAACCTACAGCAGGATCTACAAGAGAAAAGTTATTGGTGGTTTCACATGTTTCATAGAAAGGAGGGTAACTTGGCTTTGAAATAATACCCTCTAAATAGCCAATTATGGCATACAAAGACATTTTGAAGTTTGTTCAATCCATAAAAAATATCATTGCAGATTTCGATGATGAAAATTAAATGAATTTGCAGCTCCTGTTCCCACATCATCCGAAATAAGTAATATCATGAAAAGTATGCATGCTTATTTCGATGCACATTCCAATGTTGAAATGAACAACAAAATGGACGACATTGAGCAATTTGTTGACAATTTGAAGCTAAAAAAGACAATGCAGTGAAAAAATATTAAATTATTTTCCAGAAACTCAGTTAATATTTTGTTTTTCAAAGAATTTGGAAAATTTTGTATTAAAATTCATTAAGTTTTGTAAATGCTTTTTGTTTCATTGATTTTTATTAAATGCTTGCATATGTACGTATCTATATAAGTAAAATGTGCTCAAAAACTTAATTTTGTTTGAATACATGTTTTTGCAATATCCTTTAACAAAAAAAAATATTTCAGTCCCCTTCAGCTTCATGTTAAAGGATTTTCACAGTATAGAAAGGTTTAGAATGATTATTTTGCAAGAAAGTTCCAAAGGTCACTACCACCCGTCAATCAGAAATTGACAATGACTGCATTTTCTTTTACTTATACTGACATTATGGCTGCAAGTTTTTATTGCTGTGTGAACTTTGAATTTACACTGTTGTGGATTTTACATGTATTATATCCTATTAGTTAAATCTGCTTTAATTATTAGATACTTCCAAAATAGATTACCATTTACTTAAAAAGAACCTACCAATTATATATATATATATATATATAATTTATGTGGACCTTTCCATCCACCATGCACACTATCCTGAATACTTTTCAATGAAGCCAGGATTCCTTAAATGTTCATTCCAATAGTTCTAAAATATTGACATAAATTTCTTTTTTAAAAACATATATAATAAACTTAGATATATTTTAACTTTTTTTAAAAAAAATAATATACTGTCATTAAATTTATCTTTGCTGAATTAGTACATTGTTATCTATTTTTTGTTGAAAGCTTCACTGTATTTTATGCAAAAAAAATTAAAGTAATCTTATGAAATTTTCAGATAAATGAAAAGGAGAAAAATTTGGACATAGCTTTACTTCAATCAGGAAAGTTTCAAGAAGCACTGAGTGGTGTTCAGAAATGGCTTGTTGACACAGAAGAAATGGTATCAAATCAAAAACCACCTTCGTCTGATTTTAAAGTTGTTAAAGCTCAGGTCCAAGAACAAAAGGTTTAAAATGTTCTTCTATATTTATGATAATAGTAAGCTTTTATTTGGGTCAAAAGCAAAATATTTCTTATATCCCTGATTTTGAAATGTGTATTTTTCTCATATTTAGGAAAATCGAAATTCATTATTTGCGTACATGCAGCTTGAGTGGAGGTAAATTCGGTGATTTTCTTTGGTACTCTAGAACGCGCTGTTACTCTTTTTTTTTTCTACGTCGATCCACTGATGGGAAGTTCTTTTTAAATCCATAGGGAAAAGTTTGAAGGGGATTCAGGACACACATAGGAGTGTTAGAGGTGATGCTGTAAATTGTGTTAGACACCGTTACAAAGAAACTTTAACTGCACTGGAAAAACTGATGGAGAGAAATGAGTGAAAGCTTTAATATACATACAGATGCAGGAAGTTTATTAGTCGCTATGCAATCGCATTCGTTTTTATGTTACTTAGGCCTCTGGCAACCAGTAAGTACTGTGTGAAGTCAATGATGCTCAGAATTATTTGCGAACAGAGGGAATAAATATCCATCAATGTGCTCAAAAAATACGTGCGTTATATACCATATTAGAAGCAAAATGAGAGGAATTCGTGGATGACGCTTTTATATATGCTAAAAGTTTATGTGAAGAACTTGAAATTTCCTTTGAACCCCCAAGACTAATCAGGAGGAAGCATATATTTGGCGACAGAAGTAAAAGTGTTCAGTTATCGTACGAAGATGACTTGAGGCGAGAACAATGTTTTCTTCAATAAACAGAGTAACTGCTGAAATTCGAGAAAGATTCCAACAGTTGCAGAATCTAGAGAAAAAATATGCTTTTTTAAGGCCTGAAGTGATATTGAGCATGGACGAACTTAACTTAGATCAAGCTCCTCAAGACATTAATAAAGAATTCCAACTTGAGCATGTACGTCTACAAGCTTTCATAGCTGCAACAGACCCAGGCTGGAAAAAAGAACTCATTAGGTCTGGCTCTCTGGGTTTATTAAAATATATTATTGAGTCCAAACTTGAAAATGGCTTACCAAACATTGTCATAATGTTGAGAATTTTTTTAACATCTGCCATCAGTAATGCCAGTTGCGAGGGAAGCTTCTTTAAGCTAAAATTAATCAAGAATTATCTCAGATCGACTCTGTTCATGTTAAGGCTAATTTAGCTATTCTGAGTATGACATACATATTGATACTAACAATTGTATAAAAGATTTTGCTATGAAAAAAACATGAAAAGTGCATTTATAATTGATAAACAATTTAAAGCTGCTTTTTCCTTCTTTACTAATTTTCTTGGCTAACAAAATAGAGAGGCAACAAATTTCCGGTGGGCCCCAAGTGGCGAAAGCCCACACTACGCCACTGCATGTCTCATTCATTTCAATAGATTGTTAAACGAAATCTCTTTTTTTTTCAAAAATTGCTTTTCTAAATTAATAGAATACTTAATTTTTTAATTTAAGAATGTTTATTGCTCTTGATGTTAGTGCTTTAATATAAAGTTAATGAAGCAGGTGCATTTTTAAAATTATTTTCATTAACTAAAAGAGGGAAGAACACATTGAAACTTTTCACATGTTATAACTTCTTTTAAGAATACTAAAATAATATTTTTGTAGCGAGATATATTAATATGCTTTCGTGTTATTATACAGTGTTATTCATGTTAGTTTCAATATTTTCATTGTTTTTTTCTTGATTTCAGTTTTTGAAGAAAATGTTGCTAGATAGACAAAATAGTGTTATATCTTTGAAAGTTATGGGAACAGAACTTGCTACTAGTACAAAAACAATTGAATTTGAACAAGCAGAAACTTTGATGAAAAACATTACTTCTCGTTTTGATGAGTTGATTTCTACAGCTGAAGAGCGCATGACTGTTCTTGAGAAAATTGCTCCTGTTGCTCAAGAATTTCAAAATATTTCAACTCCTTTTAATGAATGGTTAGAAAGTTGTGAAAAGAAATTGTTATGTATGTCTTCTATACCTGTTGAAGAAAATAAAATTAAATTGATGGTCACTGAACATCAGGTAATTATTACATAGCAGGGAAATATTTCTTCTAGTTTTTATTACTTTTGCTTTTATATATTTGTGTTTCCATGATTTAAATTATTTAGTTTATTTATGTTACATTGTGTGTCATATATAGTTGCTTCCTTTTTCTGCATGTTTTCTTTTATTATTAAAGATAGCCATCTTATTTTCTTTTTTAAAATTAAAAGCATTTTATTCTCTTTTTTTTTTATATATAAATTTTTGGTTGCTTAAATAACACATGAAATGACATTTCTATACAGATTGCAGTTTTACAGATTTATATACATGTTTTACTTGTCAATATATAGATGTATGTTTGTGTGTATTTTTAAATTGTTTCATTTTTATAAATGTGTGTTGTGAGTAATTGTTTATTGTTATTTTTTATCAGAAATTTTCTACTGATATTGCTAATCACAAGAAAATTGTGGACCAGTTAAATAATATCTATGAAAAACTCCAAAAGATTGCCAATACTAAGGAATCAGATTCTTTATGTCAAAAAATTAGTGCAATTAAGGAAAAATACAATGAAATCAAGAATTCAAGTGAAAATGTTGGCTCACTTCTTAAAGAAGCTCAGAAAGGAGTTGGACAATTTTCTGCATCATATTCAAAAATTATATCATTCATAGAAGAAGCAATTATTCATCTTACTCATTTCCAAGTTTTAAGTGTTTATTCTGATAAACTACAAAAACAACTAAATGAATTAAAGGTATATGTTTATTTTTGTAACTTCTAATTAGATTATTATTAGTATTTAATAACTAGATGCATATTTAAAAAAAACTGTTTTGAATTATATTTTGAGAGATAAGTGTGTATTTATATTTCTTGGATTTTTTTTAAAATTGGATTAATGCAACACTTTTATGTATATTAAATTCCAAATGTGTAAAATTGAATTTTGTTTAAAGAAATTCGATAGAATGTAATGAAGCATTGAACTACAGTTAACTTTTCTTCAAAGCTAGTTTTCTTTAACTTATATTAATCTTTAAAATGTATTCTAGTTATTTGTTTATGATTCACCTGTAATAAAAGTGGAAAAGCTATAGGTAGTATTTGTAAAAACGGTAAATTGCTTGACATACAACCTCTGACAATAAAGTTCAGTGAATAATCCTGTAACATTAATGAAGAGGAAATATTAACAAAAGTTACCTTACTGTCCTTCAAAATAGTCACCTCCCATAATTATGCACAACTGAGATCTGCTATACATGTCCTGGAAACTTTGCAAGAAGTCTTCTTTTGAAATGGAGTTCAAAAGTCTCGTCAAGTTTCGTTGAATATCAGAAGTATCGTAAAATCTCTTTCCTTTCATAGCGAGTTTGGGTCGTGGCAATAGAAGGAAGTCTGGAGGATTGAGATCCGGCGAAATGGTGGATGTTCAATTTACACCACCCCCTTTTTTGCCAGGAACTATTTGACGATATTGGCCGTGTGAGGCAAGCATTGTCGTGAACAAAAAAACCATGAACTTTGTGCGTACTGAGGTCATACTGTGCGTACACATTTCATGAAACGGGTCAAAATTTCAATGTACCTTGCAGCATTCATCGTCCAGCTATCATGTGCACAGTTAATTGATGATCTTTCATGATGCTTAAAACTTTAAATTGATCTTTTGTTCTTTCATTTTCCTGTTCTCAGTTAAGAACCAACGCACTAAACAAGCACTTAGTAAAACAAGTCTTACACAGAACACAAATGATGCTCAACTGGATAACGGGGGGGGGGAGCAGATGATCAAGACCTGCCGCTACGCATGTGCAGCGTTTTGTTTCGCCAGCGTTGCCAGATTGGCCATTTTGACTTCATTCACTGAACTTTATTGTCAGAGGTTGTATATAATTAATTCATGTTTTTGATCAAATTTATTAATAATCGTTATTTATAATTTGTTTTTCTTTTTTTGCATTAAGATGAAAAATTAAGATTTGCTTTCTTGTTGGTAAATGCATAACCAAATTTTTCTAAGCTTAGGAAGCAGTCAATTTTATTTTCTAATATATTTATAAAATGTGAATATTTTTATTTAATAATAATTTGTTTTGCAGAAACTAAAAGAAAAAATGAATAATGAACATTCTAACATTGAAAGAGTTGTGACTTCGGGTGAAGAAATAATGAAACTTGTATCAGGTATCTTTATTCATCTGATTTTAATTATAAGCATTTATAAAAGTTTATTTTTTTTAAAAATAAATCTGCAAAACTTCTTTTCAGGTGAAGATTCCATCCAAATGAAGGAAAAACTGGATGCTTTGAATATTAAACTTTTTGAATTTTCAAACAAGCTAAATGAAAGGTTGAAAACAGCAGAAGAAACTTTACCTCTAGTGGAAACATTTTATTCAGCCATCAACAAACTATCTACGTGGCTAGATTCACTAGAAACGTCCCTTAAAGTTCTTGATAACAACACTTTAGACGTTCAGAATAAAACTATAAAAGTAAATAACCTTTTAAAATCTTTAAATTTTCATAAAATTTTGTGCATTTTTCTAGAAATTCACTTTTTAATAAGAATCTTTTTCTTATCATTAAGAAAAAGATTATTAGTTAATATATAACTTCTTATGATTATATCATTACGTCTTAAATGTAATGCAGTCTTCATATTTTTATCAACCATCTTTTATATTCTTTTCTGTTACAGATGTTTAAAGAAAGCATTCCGGAATATTGTAGTACATTGGAAACTATAAACAATAGTGGTCCTCGTTTGTGTCAATTAGCTGCAGGAGAAGGATCTGTGGTTATAGAAAACCAAATGTCACGTGCTAATCAAAGATTTGAAAAAGTTTGTGAACAAATTCAAAGAAAAGCAGAACGAATTCAATTAACACTTCAGCGGAAATATGACGTAATTATCGTGTTTATTGTTTGCATGATTATTTATCATATGTTATATTATGCACTTAGTTTTTGACTTGCATTAAGTTAAATGATTGATACAATTCTTATGAAGTTATTTTTAATTCTAAACTGGATATTTTACATTTTCAATCATTCTTAGCTTTTATATGTTATTTTATTTTTTAGCTTTTTTTTTAAATTTAATTTCCTTTTAGAATGCATCACACAAATTATAGCTGCATGATCTAAATTTTTATATCTTAGATATGAATCACTTGAAATATGATTAAATTTTTTGCTGTTTTTATGAACAAGGGATTTCCTTCAAGTGAAGAAAAACAAGCATTAAATTCAGACTACTTACATGTTTGAAGTAAATAGGAGGTTTTCTTCTAGATTAATATTGCATTTTAAAAAGTTATTACATCGCTAATGAATTTCTATCTATTTTATGTAAAAATAATTATGTAATCTGTTTTGATATTCCATTGCATATTCAATTAAAAAGAATAATATAGAAACGAGAAATTACTTATTTGCACTACAAGACTGCTTACATAAAAGACATTTGAGAAGTGTATTTTATTGCAAATTGAAGAAAGAGAAAAATTATTTTGCCTTCTTCAAATTCACCTTTTATATTAAAAATTCTATGCCTTGTCTGAATCTAATATGTTAAATTTACATAAATAAAATGTAATACAATGAATGTTTCTTTTTCATTTATCTTCATTGTATTTTCAGAAAGAGTTCAATTTATTTATTTATATTAAATTTCTATGAAATTCTTATTTTATTTTAGGTAATTAGTGATATGGACGAACTGTCTGAATGGTTCCAGGAAATTGAAAAGCAAGTTACTGAGTCTGAAGGACTTTCATCTGAACCTTGCAATTTAACAATTCTTTTGAAGGAACAGAAGGTCAGTGAAGTTCCTTCAAAAAAGATGTGTTCCTTTTAGAAAATGCTTTTATTGTTCAATGAAATATTCTGATCATGATGCCTCTAGAATAATATTTAAATATCATTTTTCAAAAAAGTTATTAAAACTAAAAAGTAACTATGTATGTTTTAAAATAAGTAGCTATAATTTAAATGTGTGTGTGCTATGTATCCAAAATACAATTATGATTTAGCTAATTCACTTTCACTCATAAAAAATTCTGTTAATGAATTTATATTCAAATTTGTTCTGATTATGCTATTAAAGATTTTGCTTATTTTTTTTTCCTTCAAAGGTGTAAAAATTTGCCGATTTCGAAACGTATTTGTTCTTCTGAGACAGAAAAGAACTATATTTTTATTCCTCATTTTGGTGCAAGATGTATGCATACCCAGTCAACTTTTAAAAACGACAAAGTACATACACACACAAAAAAAAATGCTGGTGCAACATTTAAAACAAATTCTTAAAATAAAGGATTTACAGTATTTTAAATTTTATAAAACAAAGCATGCTAAAAAAAAGTTTTTTTAAAAATTGAAGAAAATTTTTCAGTAAAAATATTTTGATCGTAAAAGTACTTATAAGCAACTTTTATGTTGTATCAACTTCTTTTATCTTTTATAAAAGCACATATACACTAAGGTAAATCTAAAATCAATATATATAGTAACTTACTAGAAAGTATTAATTTTACAGTAAAGATGTTTTTATATAAAAAAGATTAAGTTGAATTGTTACTCAACTTTCAAATTATATTTATAAAACAGTACACATACAGAGGTTAATGATCAAGCTAGTAGAAATTGACTATGACCAAGCAATAACTATCCAGTGCTTGAATGCTTTAAAGTTTTAGAGATGTATTTATTGTGTAAACTTAAAACTTAAGTTTTATTGGTAGTAGAATATATCTACAAACATATTTAATCAACTTTTAATGATAAAAAAAGTAGTACCTTATTCTGAAGCCAAATTTATTAAATGACATCAGCAACCCATATTTAATAAGCTCTGTTTCTTTCCTTAAATAAATAACAACTCCGGTTGTTTTCTTGTATTACTCCAGTATCATTGAATGAATAAATGAAACTAAACGTTAAAAAGTCTCGCGTTTTTTTAAATTCATCCCTTTAACCAAATTTTGAGTTGTAATTTGTCATTTTGAATCGGATTTTTGCATGATCAAAGCTAGTGATCCCAGTGGAGTATAGTTTGTATCATTACTACAAAGTGCAAAAGGACCTTGTTCCATGTATTTAATTATGTACTCCAACTAAAAGCTAGTTCACTAATCACAACAAATGTTTTAGTCTTTGCTCATCAGTACAGCTTGGTAATGCTTGATTTTGGAAATCTTTCCCCAAGAGAACTAATATGATATGCTGCAGTCAAATGGAACATTGTGTTCTACATGAAGAGATGCAAACTGTATTTCATCCCTGTTATATTTGATTAGACATCGTTCGTGAAAAAAACTTTCCAATCTTGAGTAAAGTCCTATTTAAATTCTTCATATATATTTTCGCCTAAGGAGATAGGGCTCTGTGAGAAATAAGGTTTCAAAAATAGCTTCAAGTAGGAAAACGTAAGTGTGAAATTTAAATTGCAGCTGCAAGAAAAACATCGAAAATACATACTTTAGGGTGATTTAGCATCATATCTCCCTTTCTGTTAAACAAACGCATATTTTTAACATTTTTATTGCGGTGCTATCAATCGTCCATACATACACTAATCAATCACTTCTTTCTTGCCGCTTTCATTCAAATGTAGAACAAATTCATTTATCGCCTCACTTTGATCTAATTGTATTTCCCTCAGCCACATTCACACACAAGAGAAAAACCAGTGCCTCTATCAAACAAACTTTCTAAGTTGACCTTTGGGCTGAAATTAGTTACTATTTGAAAATTGATTGGACAGGGGGGTTGAGACATTTCCTCCTTGTCAACTTGGCGCGAAAACCTCGCCAAAATTTGATTACAAATTCTTATTACTAAATTAGTAATTTCAACTAGGATCCAACCCAATTTTATGCAACTGCTAATTTTTTCTCACTTTTGCTACAAGCTTTGGAATTTTCACATGATAGGCAATACCATATCCGCCACAGTGACAATTCATTTTTCTGCACTACATACGTCACAAAATGCATTATCTCCTTTCCCCTTTTGGGACATCCCAAAAGGGGAATGTGTTAATGTGTAATACAATCGAATTCCTTTTTGTACCATTTAAAGTATACTTTTTTGCCTTTGTTAGACATTGTGGTAACAATCAACAAAAACAAATCTTTAGGCAATATAAAGCATAAGAAATGCAAACATGTGCAAAACCAAAAATATATTCAGTCCCATAAAGATGATACAGAGAAAGAAAAAGAAAAAGCGCATACGAATAAGTTAGGAACCAATAGCCAACGAAGTAATGATATGCTAGAAAGACAAATTTCATGAATTTCTTGTAAAAGCTTAATGTCAACGAGTTCTACCGGTTTCATCTATCTATTTTACTGTGGTTGTAAATATAAAACCATATATAAGAGTTATAGGGAAGAAAATATTCGACGAATAGCTGAAAGGTAGTGAAAATGAGTAAAAACAAACGATCTAGGCGTAAAACGTAATGAGCGCCCGAAAAACATAAGTTTTACGCACAAAGCGTAAAGGTTATTTTATTTATCAAATGCCTAGCCATTGGCCATCAGGTCATTAGGAAACGAACTCTGAAATATTTCTTTACAATACAGTCCAAACTCTTAAGTGCAGAACACACGTCAAGATGAACAGCGTCCATGGCTTGTCCAGAAGCACTCAAAACGCAAAAAGGGGAGTCAGCTAGGTCAAAACGAAACAAATGAGCGCAAAGGCAGTCATGTCCAGTCAATCTAAACTCAGCCACAGTAGCAGCATTAGGAAAGCCCGAGACACAGTAAGGTTTTAATAGCATGCTCCATAATTTATTTTTGGCAGCACTGGCAGCAGCATCTCGAAAGCATTTTTTATAAATCCTATCAATTTCAAGTTTTGCTGAATGAAGAGTCAGGTATGTCTAGTTGATCTTTGGAGAATATTCGTGCCTCTTTTTGATAAAAGGTCCGCCATTTCTTTTCCCCAAAGGCCACAATGGAAAGGCACCCGCGGAAATAGAACGTTTGTCGGAATTCTGCTCAGCAGCTCCCTGCAACTCTGGACTCGGGAATTTTGTTTCTCTTGGTTACTTGCCAAAGACTGAAGGGCAGAACTTGAATCGGATAAAATTACAACCCTACCAGGAGTGGAGAGACGGGCAAAAAGTTCACGAAGGACCAAATGAATCGCCTCGATTTCACCTTCATAATGAGTCGCATGAGAGCCGACATGCACGTAAAATGAAAAAATATCACAGAAAACTCCAGCACCAGCACCCTGGGTGAAATCCAAAAGGGTTTCTGTGAAGATATGAAGCCACTCATCAGGGGAATAGCGGGTATAAATGGTTTCCAAAGCAATGGTACGAAGAGCAGTTGGGCAAAGGTCATTTTTCCTCACGTTTAAAGTCAAATCCAATCTGACATCGAGAACCATAAACTCCAGTGGATTTATGTGAGATAATAGTTCATAGTCCCTGTCATTAATAGCATTATATTGAGCACTCTCCTGGACGCACTGAAGGAACCCCTTCTGAGTCTAGATTACGTGATCTGTTAAAGTCGTATTCACGCCAAAAGGAAGTATTTGGAAGTCTAGTAAGTCTATTATAAAGAATAGCTGCAAATCAGGGTAGTCATTGGCTGTAGGTCACAAAGTAAATGCATAGCTAGTATAGTAGTTTTACCACCTTCTGTAATCAAGCGTAAGCCCTGTTTTGGTAAACATCAAGCATTCCCACGACTTTATTCGAAGCAGAAACCAGCACCTCATTACAATAATTGAAAACCAGCTGGACATAGGTAACGTGACCAGACGTCTCGTTTTGAACGGGACTGTCCCTTTTTATAATTAAGAGTCCCGGTGTCCCCGAAATAAACTTTGGGACGCAAAATTGTCCCTTTTTCGGAAACCGCGCGAAAATTTGAGTAGTCGAGCCGGCCGGACGCGAGCAGTGTGCGCGGGAGACCGCGTCGTCGGTCGACGCGCAGATAGGCGAGAGTGGCCGAGACGTCATCGCCCGCGCTTTACAGGGGCGGCTCTAGGACCGGACAAACCGGCCCCTGTCCGGGGCGGCATTCGGACGAAATTTGAAAATTTGTTAGAAAATATTTTCTTAAGTATTATTATTTACACTTTGGAAACCTGGAACATAATTATTTTATTTTACACTGAACTGAAAAGCCGATCATTCCTACTAAAATGTGTAACTATTATATCTTAAAAAATAATAAAAATTGTACTGCGTGGCGATATATGATTGAAAGTATATAAGCAGCTGACGTCCGGATAAAAGTAGATATGCTTCTTTTGACAAGATTTTCATTGCCCTGATATAAAGCGAAAAATAGCGAGTAGTTTCTTTTGCTTATGATATTACCACATTATGGATGACAAATGTGCACAAAACAGAATATTTCGTTTGAAAATGGACCTTTTGTGTGTATGTATTGACCTTCTTAAGGGACGTTCTATTTAAGTGACACTGAAAAAGTTTTAAAGATAAGATAGAAGGTGAGAAATAAAAATACCATATTTATTCAAATCTAAGCCGCCATCGATTCTAAGCTGCACTCTATTCTCAACATAGTTTTCTGAAATATAGAGTAAAATGGTTTATCAAGATACAAGATATGAAACATGAAAAATGAGAAAATGCGAACTAATAAATGAACAATTCATTGATTTTACCAATATTAAAAACTTTTAGATATTTTCTGTAAGTGCTCTAACCTTCATTATTATGTTCAATTCCCCCCCCCCCTCACCCATCAAACGAATTTTTCTGCCTTCGATTCTAACTTCATCCTATTTTGAATAGCTTTTACATTGGAAAAAAAGTGCAGCTTAGATTCGAGTAAATTCAGTATTCTTTTTTGTAAAATTTTAGGATTTCAAAGACAAGCTTGTGTGTATGTGTGTTTCTTTCTAAATAAATCAAATATAGTGCTGCTTAGTAAGTCAATGCATCATATATATATATAAAGTTGCAACATGTGTGTCTAATCGGTCTTTGATTTACGTTAAAGTAGAATAAATATATAATAAAGCGGTTGCACCACGTGGGGCCGCGTTTTCTTTGGATTTACATAAGAAATAAAAATGCTAGCTCAGGCTAACAAAATGCGTAATCTTTCAAACAAATCCGTGTAATGGACTATTTTCAATATATTTCGGGGGGGGGGGTTATTGCTCAATTCAAACATTTATGCAGTAATTAAACTTTTTCAATTGTGAATTTTCATAAACTTGAAATTGAAAAGAAAAAAAAACCTGTGACTAAGGTATTTATTTACATATCATTTAAAGATTAATGCAACCTGAATTTCTAATTAAGCTCATTTTTTAGGATTAAAAGACAAAATACACAATGTAAGGTCTGTTGAGTTTAAATTTTTGGACATATTATGTCAAAGGCAAGGTTCTTTATTTGGAGGTACTACTGTATTTTTACCATATTAAAATACGTGTTTATGAATATTTTATTGTATTTGCTTTTATGAAAAAAGGTAACAATAAAAGTAATTTATTCAGTTTAATAAAGTTTCATTTGTTAGTATAAATATATATAAATTGTGTCATAAATATACTCAAATCAGAGAAATACGATTTAACTGAGTAAAAAGAAAACAAGGTTGTCAGTGGAATAATTTGAAAATATGTATCCATAGTTATAGTTAAGAATGCATAGATTGTAAAATTTTATTTTTGGAATAAATAGAAATAATATTGCTGACATGAAATTTTTTCGTAAGAGACCTTCCGGAGCAAGACATTTCACAACTTTCTTTAATGTTCCCAGAATTAAAAAAATTGTGGGTAATTAGTCTTTTTATTGTAATTTTTTTTAAAAATCATCTACTACTATTTATTTTTTCTAAATCATCATGTTAAGTCAAAAAACAGATACGTTTGTAGATATTTTTTTCCCTCTTTTTTTTATACACCAAGAGAAATTTAGCAATATTATTTGGTAATTATTTGTTTAAGTAATTGTGTTATTGCTGATTCAAGTATTGAAAAAGCATTTTTTAAAAGTTCTTTCTGAATATTTAATATTTTTGAATTAGGTCAGTTACAGGTGAGTTATTTAAAGGACTTCTTCTTTTTTTTTTTATCTAAAGAGAAATAAATTTAGTGATATTATTTTATTATTAATAAAACATTTCTCTAAATGAGATTTAATGTGTTAATATTTAAATGTTATTAACAATATTTTGAAGTTGCAATTTTTTGTGAAAGCTAAAAGACAGAATTTTAATTGACTGAGAAATATATATGTATATATTTTTTTTTTATTATTTTGAATATTGTAATCTATTATTTGAGTATTTTTATTCGGGTTATTGAGTATTTTTATTCGGGTTTTAGTGATTATTATGATTATTAATTTCTAATGTTATATTTATGAGTTTAACGGAAAGTACTTTTTTTGAGGTAGTTGTAGAAGTACAACTTTTTTTTAGATAAAAATTCATGTAAATTCATTTTATGTTTTGTGCGTGCCATGTACTGATGTATATGTGGGTTGTTGAAAAAAAATTAAACTCAGGTTTACTTTTTTAATTTTGAAAAATATACTTTATTAGAATGTTTTACCATGTAGTTATTAATTCTATATACAACCTCTGACAATAAAGTTCGGTGAATATTCCTGTAATATTAACGTAGATGAAGTATTAACGTAAGTTACCTTACTGTCCTTCGATATAATCGCCTCCCATAACTATCTAATGCTGAGATCTGCTATACACGCACTGGAAACATTGTAAGAAGTCTTCTTTTGGAATTTTAGTGGGAATAGGAAGAAGTTTGGAGGATTGAGATCTGGAGAGTATGGTGGATGTTTAATTTGCATCACCCCCTTTTTTTGCCAGGAACTTTTTGACGATATTGGCTGTGGGAGGATGAGCATTGTCGTTTACAAAAAAACATGAACCTTGTTGTGCATATTGAGGGCGTAACCTGTGTGTATCCTACGCATTTCTCATACCTAAATACTGGGTAACGGTTTGTCGCGTGGATTCACAGTTAATCTGCAGTACGTCAGCTATCAAGCGCACAGTTAATCGACGATCTTTCGTGATTAATATTTCCTCACTTTCTCAATGTTTTCGTCACTGACGGAGGTTGTCAGTCTTCCACTACGGGTTTTGTCAGAAACACTTTCCCGGCCTTCTCGCAAACGGGTGAATCACTCGTACACATACTTCATGGAAAGTGCTTGATCTTCATAAATACATACCAAGTCGCCCATCCGGTATAGTGGTTAGCGACGCTGATTGCTGTGCCATAGTTCCTAGGCTCGAATCCCGGAAAATGCATGGATGTTTGTAAATATATAGTTCCTTCGTGGCATGGGGGCACTCTAAATAGCTGTCGAGCCGCAAGTCCTCTCGTGAGGTTGGTGGAAGGGGAAGAGAGGTGGGAAGCCCCTGACCACTCCCACGGTGTTCTCCCTCAAAATTGGGGTGGAACCGAGCCAAATCGTACTGTTACCTGTATAGTGCTTAGAGCTACGGCTAACGAAATGATGATCGATGCCATGATGAATTTCGTGGGCCTCGATCTGACTACGTCAGTTACAATAAAATACTTGTCCTTATACTTACCTTATATAAAATACTTGTCAAAGAAATAGGTCGATAGCTATTTAAATTATCTGAGGGCTTAGTACTTTTATAAATATAGGTACAATTATCGCCTTTTCCCAAATTGCTGAAACATCAGTGCTCCAACTGTAGTTGCAGAGCTCTAGTAGTACAGAGAGTGCGTTGCTGCCAAAGTGTCTCAGGAATTCAGGATGGAAATTATCTGGCCCCGGGTTCTTGCCACTCTTAACGCGTTTAACAGCCTCTGTAAGTTCAACCATATTAAAGTTTTTATAAAAAAATCTCGTGTCCACAATTTAAGGAAGAGGCGGAGTGACGGAATTCCCGTCTAATAGGCTTCTGTTGAGTCTTAAGGTCTCTCCTCAAGCGTTGTCTAGAAGAATAAAAGGAATTAAAGGCATTAGAAATATTTCTGTCATCAGATAAAATACGACTATCAACTTTCAACGGTTCTCTGGAGGATGCAATCTTATTGTTCAATAATTTGTTCACATAGTTGTAAACTTTTTTTGCCATCCTTCCTATAATCAATTTTAGAAATGAAATTATTGAAACAGTTTCTTTTGGCAGAAAGAATTTATTTACGAAGAATAGCAACACAGTTTCTCCAATATTGAATATCCTCGGGCTTTTTGGAATGTTCCGCAGTCGTATGAGCCATAGAAGATTTTTCTTTAGGAATTGCAAGATTTTCACTCCAGAAAGGTACAAATTCAAATTGCTTGCCTCTCGGTATCCACTTTTTTGCGGTACCAAAAATAATTTTTTGTAAATCTAAAAAAAATCGCAATCATTGCTCTTGCCTACTTCACAGAAACTAGAAGAAGAACCGAAGATAGATTCAAGATCTTGAGTAAAGGCATTCCAATTAGCTTTAGTAAAGTTCCATCTGTGCCTGACAGAGTTCCCGAGTGCTTTCTTAGTGTTTAAGTTGAAGGTAGTAACAATCATGCGGTACCAATAATGAACCAGGATCGCAAATGACTTCCCTCTCTGCAACATCGGAAATGTGTGCAGAGGCAAAAGTCATGTCTGGATTAGTTCCAGTACCGTTATAGTGTAGATAGGTTGGGATGTCTGATTCATTATACAAAAGCTCCAATTTATCAGAATTCAAAAAGTCTTCCATCACCAATCCAGCAGAATTTGTGTCTTTATAATTCCAGAGTTGGCTATGGGCATTTAAGTCGCCACAAAGAATAGTTTTACTGGAGATAGATAGTCAGGAGACCAAAGTCAAGTTTGGTGTTACCAGGTGGGCTGTAACAACCATAAATCTTAAAGTGTTTCTTCCATTTCCACACATTCAATTTTACTATTTCATCTCTGTTGTTTGAGGAGAAATCACTTATTTCTTGGAAGTCAGAAATCAAGCCTTTCTTTACACCAACCAAAATACCAAGTGTAAAAGTTGGCAGGTATGTATGTTATTTCATTCAGAGATTGCATAAATATAAAGGAAATAAAAGGTAAATCAACCGCGAAATATATTTTTCAGTGCGTAATAAATAAGTCATAATGAAACACAAACAAAAGAAAAATCGCTGAATTACAAAAAAATGAATAAAAGCATCTTTGGTTTTTTTTAAATGGTGTTGAAAATCATAAAAAATTTAGCATTGCAATAATATAAATTAAACATGGTATCACTCATTAGAGAAATGTTTATCAGTTAATTATTTGACCCAAATTGTGTAGAAAATTTGCATAGTCCTTCAAAATATTAACATGAATTGATTTTGATGAATTGTTGTATTAGCTCAGCGGGGCTAATGTTTATTATATTTCAGTTGAGGGTTCTTCTCAATTTTGCCAAATATCATTGACATAGTATTAATGTGTTTTTATGGGAACAAAGTTTATATTTTTCATCTTTTGTCTGTGTGAAATATAATTTGAACTTAAACTCTTATATCTACATTGATTGCAAATTGTATTTTTTCCTTACAGGCTTTGTGTGAAGAATTAAATGGGCAGAAGAATAGAGTTAGAGATATAATTACAACAGCCAAGAAACTGATGCGAGAATCTTCTTCGGAAGATTTATCTTATTTTCATGAAAAAATGGAGACACTAAAGACTTATTCAAATAATGTTTCTGTTCTATGTCAAGAACGATTAAATGCTCTTGAACAGGCTCTTCCTTTAGCACAGCACTTTTTTGAAACTCATTCGGATTTAGGACAGTGGCTGGATGAAGTAGAAGGAGAAGCAGAACTTTTAGAAGCACCTGCATTAAATTCAGTGCAGATAAAAAAACAACAAGATAGGAATAAAGTAATTGAATTTTTTGTAACGTATTGTGTTGTGAATTGACATATTATTATTCTATAACAATGATGAATAATATTAATATCTATTTCTTTGTTTTAATCTTTAACAGATTCAGAAATTAATATGAATCATTGTATCAATAAAAATAAAAGTAACTACTTCATTCAACTTTTAACGCCTTTCCTTATATTTATTATTATTAAATTTATTTTTAAGTTATTACTCAATATGGTTATATGTCTTCATGTTAGTGAGTATTTTGAAAACAATATGATGTTTTGGTTTCATAGTTAAATTGAGTTTCACTGAGTAACTAAAGGAATTTCGAAATTTTATCGAATTATCAAATGATAGAATTTTAATGGACTGCTACATAAGAATAATATTAATCCTTTAAAAAATAATTAAAAACCTCAGGTTTCAGAAATGAAAACATACATTCTCTCTTATGAATTATTATAAAGATAGCCTCTTTTATATTGGACATACTTTATACCTTGCTAGAATAAACAAGTTACATTATTTTTTTCTGACACAATAATATCATACTCTTGTGACCTTTCTTTGAATTTTTTTCCAGGCAATAACAATTAAGTAGATTGTTTTTCAAATATTTAAAAATTTATTCCTTTTTTTTTTATTGGATAGAAAATAAAGAAATGTCATGGTTAGTATACTTTAGAAAATACCGCTGTGTATTCATTGTGCTGTAGTTAATATTTATAGAATGTTTTTTCTTTGTAAGAAGTAACATGTATCAATTGAAATATTACCTGAGAACAATATTTTTAAAAAGTAAAATAGCCTAATATAAAAATATTGAGAAAAAGAAATCTTTATATTGTTTTCTACTTTTTGTAATTGTTATTCCTTTGCAGTTATTGTTGCTTGTTTTTAATTCTCAGTATAGTATATAAAAAAAAGAAATTAATTTGATAGTAATTATGTTCTACATTATTTCATTATGAATTCTCTTATTTTATTGAGATAAGTTTTCAGTAAATAATAGGCAAAACATTGTGGAAATAGTCAACAATTATTTTATATATTTACTGTCATTAAATATATTATTATTGCTTTATCAATGAATTTTAAAGGTAAATTCTGTGATTGAAAAGTTGTATTGCTGAATATATTCATATATTCTGACTTTTCTTAAGGATTTAACACAATCTGTGCAAGAACACAAGCCACTAGTAGACAAACTTAATAAGACAGGATCTGCTTTAACAAAATTGTGCAAAGAGGATGAATATTGTAAACTCGAAGTCATTCTTGAATCTGATAATAGCAGATACAATGCTCTTCGGAAAATTCTACGCCAACACCAAAATGCATTAGAAGAAGCCTTGCAAGCAACTTCACAGGTAAGTTATTTTTGATTTTATGGGTTGCTTTCATTATATTTAGAATGTTAGTGTTACTCATAAATCAACATATTGTGATAATTATATAAAATATCTTACTTTTAGCATTAAGTGATGTGTATAGACTTTTTATGGTATAGAGGGTATAGACGAATTTATTGACTTTTTTTCAGTCTGTTAGTGTATAGGGATGTTGACCTCCCCCCTCCCTTTATGTGAGCCATTGTTAACATTAGATATTTTTGTTGATGTAAATAGACTATTGTAAGATATTTCCTTACTTTGTCAGGAGTAAATAAGATTATTAGTATCTAACAATATGAAAAATCCACATTTATTTTATAAAGCATGTGAGAATTTATCTTTAAAAATTTGTTGCTTTTGAATTCATTTCAAAACTGGCATGAATATTTCCTCTTTGTTATCTTTTCGTATTATAATATTAAATCAACCGAATATTCTGTTTAAAAATTTATAGTTAAGTATTTACAATTAATATATATTTGATATTGATTTTTATATTCAGACATAAAATAAAATAACTTTATTTATGCGATTAACTGTAGTTTTCAGATAAATTGGAAGGTATTTTGAATGCATTAACATCAACAGCTGACCAGCTGCATAATGCTGAACCAATTTCAGCTCACCCTGATAGAATTCAAGAGCAAATAAATGATAACAAGGCTGTCCTTCAGGATCTTGATAAACGAACTATAACCCTAGAAGCTGTTAAAAAAGCAGCAGATGATGTTATTGGGAAAGCAAGCACAATTGACGAACCTGCTGTAAAAGGTTTGTTTTAATTCAAGAAGATTTTACTTGTTTAATACATTTTTAATTAAAGCAAACATAATTTTTCTTCATAAAATTTCATACATACTCATATATATATATTAATGAGTATGCTTTTAATATATACTTCAGCCTTGTTTAAAAAGTTTTGTAAACATCTTCATATCAAATGCTATTTTTAGAAGCAAATTTTGGAACTCTCATAGATGTGTATTACATACGCTATTTCATATATCAAAAACAAAGGAGGTATTTTAGAAATGTTGATATTTTTTTCATTTTTAAATATTTTTGCCAGCAAAATCTTCCTTGTTACAACAAATTTAATTTTATGAATGAATTAAGTGCATTTTAAATAATACTTTAGAGTTTATATTAACATATTTCCTTAAAAAAATTTAACAAACCCATGTATGTAAAAGAGTTATTTTTTGTTTTTGTGCATTTCATTTATACAGTTTTTAAAACTTTTCTCTTTTTTCCTGGTTTATTACAAAATGTGTTATGTAGGTTTATTATAGATATGTGTATATTTATTATAAATGTTATTTTTCTCTTCTTTTTTTATTTTAAAAAAAAGTGCTTATAAAATAATTTATATGATTTTTACAAAATACTTGGAAAAATAAGTAAACTCTTTTGAATTCATTTTGATATTTATATTCATTGCAACCTTGATTTTAATTTATACTGTTATGATAATTTAATAAATATAAACTCATAATACTTAAATTTAAAGAAAGATTTACTTCTCTATCATAAAAGTGGTCCAATTTAATAAATTTATACTCATAACTTTCATTTAAGTTATATATTTTTAACCCTTCTTAGATATTAAAATAAAGTTGGATCGATTAGATGATTTGTGGGTAACAATTCAAACTGCTGCACATAATAGAGGGAAATCATTAGAAGAAGCTTTAGTAGCTGCTGAGAAATTTTGGGATGAGTTGACTGCTGTAATGAAGGCATTGAAGGAACTCCAAAGTAATCTAAACTGTCAAGAACCACCTGCTGTAGAACCGGCTGCTGTTCAGCAGCAGCAAGATGTTTTACAGGTTAGTAATTTGTTTTTCTTTTCAACACAGATAGCGTTAACCAGAGAAAAAAATATATTTCTTGGGTATAGTATGATATTTTAACTGCTACTGGTTTTCGATTCCCATTTTTAAACATTGAAATTTTTTTGAATGAAATGAGTTTGTAATTTCTCTATTTACTTTTAGGAAATAAAGCAGGAAATCACTCAAACAAAACCAGAGGTAGATCATTGTCGTCAGGCTGGTCAAAATTTAATGCAGTTATGCGGTGAACCAGATAAGCCAGATGTAAAAAAACACATTGAAGATTTAGACTCAGTTTGGGAAAATGTCACTACTCTGTATGCTAAACGGGAGCAAAATCTTGTAGATGCTATGGAGAAAGCAATGGTATTCCATAACACAATGCAGGTACTTAAATTTTAAAAATGTGGTTTAAGCTTTTTTTTTTTAAAAAAAGAATCAACATAATTAATTTAGAATTTTTTCCCCAGAATTTATTGGAATTTCTTGACACTTTTGAAGACAAATTCAGTAAATTTGGAGCTGTGTCTTCTGACATTGATTCCGTGAAAACTCAAATTAAAGAACTGAAAGTATGTTTCCATCTTCTTTTGCTTAGTAATTAGTTGATTATTTTATTTTATTATATCTTTATATTTTTAATAGATTGTAAATTATGAGATTTTATATTTTATGGATATGTTATCTTTTTTTAGCAATGGAACTAATTGTGGTGATTCAATGAATTACCTTTAATTTTGAAAGTTTTTAATAAAACCTGGCACACAAGTGGCACTTTCACTGAATTATGGTATTTAATGATTAAGTAAATTGGTCACGTATTCCTTGTTCTCTTCATTTTTTCCCCTTCTCTCAATCCGTTGCATTCACGAATGCACTGAATATGCATAATAACATTTGTAATTTGTTTACTCAGTTTCAGTTCTATCTTTTTGGGCATAAGTTTTTTTATTTTCAATAGGGCTGAGGATTGATATTTACCATTGCATACCTAGTACACTCCATGGGAGCTTGTATCACTTTTTAGTGTGGCACTGTATAAGTGGAATACAAATACATGTGCCACAAGATAATTTTGATGGCCAGTTTCCTCCCCAGTGGGAGGCACCTGAACTCTGACGATGCGAAATCATTCGAAGGATTTTAATTTTGCCGTGAGCACCCAAGCCAAACAGGCACTCTAGGGATCTTTAACATGTCGCATAATTATGGACTCTGTCGATTTTCTACATCATGAAAATCCATCGACTTGGGCCGGGGTCGAACCCACAAAACTTAGGCGTACAAGGACAGTGACAAACCAACTACTCAACCCAGCCGGCTCGGGCAAAAGTTAATTCTTTTTTTTTTGTCATAATTGATTTCTTTAATATGAAAGTACATTTCTCATTTTTGGACGTACACTCTTAAAGGAAGTTGCATCTAGTAGAAGTAGGCCGTTGTTGAAACTAGGAGGAATAATACACGTGCCTTGGAGAGATGCACATGATCAAATTTTCAGGTTCAATTGAGGTGTGATGCAAACAAAACTGAGTGAATAAAACAAGATTATACAGAAAGTAAAATTAGAGAATGTAAGAATTTACTCCTTACTATGTGAGAATGACTCCACAAATGAGTTGTAGTATCGACGTTTATTACTCCATGTCAGAAGATGAGAGGTTGCTTTCTCAAAACACATTCTAGGGTGTGAAAGTAAAGAACTGACTGACAATCAGGATCTTTTCAGTTTTAAACCGGAGAATACAAAGCACACACTAACTGCTACTGTTCAGAAAGGTTTTGGTAGCGACTCGTTTTCAAACGATGACAGTTGCAATTTCATTGATCTTAAAAATCCAGTACAGAAATTTAAATGGCTATATGCATGGAACAACCTATGTGCTGGATTTGTTAATAAACACAATGTACGTTTTTTGAAAAGGCAATTAAGTGCATATGCCAGAGTGGGTGGCAATGGCATATAGAATTGTTCCATTGCCTTAGGATTTGCAAAAATTTGTCCAAAAAGTTGTGCATATAAATTTAAAAATTATATTGTAATAGTAGTTCTGTTGATGATGTAGTTGTATTTCTGAGAAAGCAAAAACTCATTGACTTTAAAATTTCTTTGTTAAAAACAAATTTAAATGTTAAGGAATTAGTTAAAATTAAGTATTTGCTTGGAGTAAATTTTGAAGCATTTAAAAGTACAGCTTATTTGCATCACCTTACATATGTAAATAAATTGAAAGAGAAATTTTCTGAATTGTTGTGTAAGAAAAATTTGTGGTCTTGAACACAATGAAATCAAATTTTATTTCTTTGAAGGAAAGAGTTGAAGAGTTGCTATGGTTTCATGTTGCTTTAATAGAATTAAAATTATTTCCAGTAATTCAACCCGACAGCATTGCGATAATCAATCTGCAATATATTTTAGTAAGATTAATTTTGAAAGTTTAAAAACAAATCACACAGATAAGTATTTATTTATAAGGCAACTATTGGAAGAAGAAAGTGCGTGTCTTCAAAATTAAATTCAGCTGAATTTCTTAAAAAAGCCTTTCACTGGGAAAAAATTCAAATTTTTTATTGAAAATATTTTTGTATATATGTAATATTGTGGGTGGCAATACTTTAATATGGAACTGAAAATATAAATCGTTACGAAAGGGCCGAATATCAGAGTTCATCTGACGTACGTAAATTTGTTAGTTCAGATATTCGACACCAAGTGTGGAATATCATTATTATGTTTATAATATGTTATCATTATTACGTTTATTATGCTAAATCCAGAGATTGGAATTTCATTCAACAGGTTAGCATTACATTCAGCAGATTCTACAGTCATTGTGGTCCCATTCCTGAACTCTCAGTTTCAACCTTTTTTTCTTTCCTTTTTTTAGACAGAAAAATGTTCAACCAATCATTAAATAAAAAGATTTTATCACTTAAATTAGTTCGCATTTAAATTATCTACTTCAATGCAAAGATTTTCTTTAAGTTCAATAAACTTTAAATTAAAAAAATATTTAATTTAATTCTGGGAAAATGGTTGAAATATAACGTATCTTTATAATAGCCCCAATAAAGAAATAAACTCGAAAGAGTTAAAGAGAACTTTACTTTGTTCCAGTTAATTTGAGTTTTTGGTTTTTGTAGCTCTGCCATTTTAGAATTTTTCATATGAATATTTCATTTACAATTAAAAACAATCTCTTAAATATAATTTAACATTTTTATCTTTTGAATCCGATTAATAAAAGAAGTTTGTTAAGTTGTAAAATATTTTTTTATATTACTTTGCTTAGAATTTTAAAAATCAAGTTGATCCACACATGATAGAAGTTGAAGCACTTAATCGACAAGCTCAAGAACTCATGGAACGTACATCTTCAGATCAAGCTATTTCTATCCGAGAGCCTCTACTTGATATTAATAAACGGTGGGATGATTTACTGAAAAGCATAGTTGAGAGACAGGTTAGTTTCGATGTGTTATTATTAGTTTTTAAGATAGTTGTCTTCTGAAGAATCTTACATATGCTTCCTTCTCTCTTTAAAAATAGCGTGAAATGGAGAATACACTATTAAAACTTGGCCAGTTTCAGCATGCTTTAGAAGAGCATATGATATGGATGACGAAAACTGAAAAAACTTTAGATGAATTAAAACCAATGTTTGGTGACCCTCAAGTGATAGAAGTAGTTCTCGCTAAACACAAGGTATGTTTTCTTTACTTTTGGCCTTAACGTATCACCATTTCTTATTTTAAAAAGCAATAATTGACTTTGATTAAATTTTGTATTTTAGTTATCGATAATTAATGTGTTAAAATAGGAAAATATTAATGTATGAAAGTATTGTGGCAATTTAAATCTAAGGGTTTTATTTGATTAATCATAATCATCCTGTTTGTTTCTACAAACATTTTATGCTATTCTTTAACAATTTTCCCATGTCATAAAAATAGTATTTGTAACATGGCTATATATTAATAAAATTACCATTTATTGCTCAGATTATGAGAAAAAATTTTTAATGAAAAACTATTTTAATTTTATATGTTGCTGTTGTTTCTAATGACACCCAGTCAACAATGTCAAATGGAGAGCCACAAGATTTATTGTGGCAAGAGGCTACATTGCATCTGTCGTTAGCTGCAGCTTTAAGCACCATGCAGGTGACACTTCACATTTTGATTCCATTCTACTCAAATTTTCAGGGAGAACACCCTAGAGAGTGGTTCAGGGGCCTCCCACCTTCCTTTCCCTTCTACCAACCTCTTGAGAGGACTTATGACTTGTTTAATTTTAGAGCGCCCCATTGCCGCACATGTACAATACATCCGTGCCTTCTTCAAGATTCGAACCCAGACCCTCCGGCACAGTAGTCGGCGCCACTATACCATTTGGACGGCTATTTCATGTGAAATACTGATCCCTTTTCTTAGCATACTTACACTCACTAAAAATTAAAGTTGCCTTACTTTTTGATACATACTTGATAAAAATATGCAAAACTGATTTCATATTTGTAAAATATGTTATGCTTTTTAAATTTGTTGCTGATTGTGCATTAATTGTAACTATGACGGCATTAAAATAGTGTAGACAACTTAAAAAAGAATAAAAAAAATTTCGATTCAATTTCAAAAGTGCGACTCCTTATATTTGTTAGCAATAGCTATCACTGATAAAAGAAATTAAATCTTTTAAATACTTAAGCAAATCATATTTGTGTGTGTTAGAGATAGATTTCGAAGTAGCATGGGGACTTTTCAGATATTACGTTTGTGTGTGTGTGTGATAACTTACTGATATCTACTCATAATCCGAATCTCCTTTATTTATAACTTCTGATTCATAAATCCTTATACCCTATTTCGAAACTCGTCTTAATTTATCTTTTTCTAAAGCATTAAAAACGTTATGTTGGTATACTACTAATTCTTTAGACCTTGAATTTTGATACATTTATTGGTGATTCCAAGGAAAACAAGATCATTAATTGTTTTCATGCACCTTGCTAAAATGGGTTTAATATTCCTTAAACAATCATGTCATTTCTATAAATAGCTAGTTATTCCCTTTGCCTAAACACATGACTGTATTTTTTTATAATGCGTTTTTCCCTGTTAGTCCCTGTATATAAAAATTTGATATTTGAATATTCTCTCTCTTGTATTTTGACACTGTACGAGAAGCATGCTCGAATAAATAATGTGGTCATGAACCAGCCTTTTCAATTTTTCAGCCACGACCACTTAATCACCTCTAATCAAAATGTAAATTTTTTTCAGGCAATTATATTTCATGCATATATTGCAAATTTTTATTTTATTGATCGATTTTAATCTATGTACTTTATATATAGCAGTATATAAAATACATTCATGCTAAAGTGTTCATATGTTATAACTTTTTTATTAACATAAATTTTATCAATGCAAAATTTGCTTGAAAAATAAACTGAGAACATAACAAATTTTCTAGGTTATTTCAAATGATATACAAGCCCATCAATCAAGTATTGATGCTATAAATAGAGCTGGGCATGAGTTTGTAGATTCTGATCGCGGAAGTGAAGATGCAAAATCTACGCACAATAAATTGCAAAATTTGCAAATACGATGGCAGCACTTACAAAATAAATCTGCAGAACGTCATTGTGTACTTGAAGAAGCACTTAAAGAGGTACATTTTATATTTTTTTTTTTTTTTTTTTTTGTGTAGTAAGTGTACTTTGATTTAGGTATCTATATTTTTCTTCCTTTGCAAATGTGTGCTTTCATTTTATACAAAAATCCCCTTTGTGATGTTTTTATATGTTCAATTTACATATATCTGTATGTTTTCACATCCATTTTCATAAAATATATGATTCTAATAAATTATTTTTTAACTGATTATTTCTTTGAATTATCCATTATTTTGTCATTGACTTCTATTTTATTTATTGTTTGTAAGTTTTTGAGTAATGTTTGAATAAATTGTATTTTTTTTTCTATTTTAGGCTCAACAATTTCATCAAGATATTCAAGATCTACTTATGTGGCTAAATGATATTGATGGTCATTTAGTGACATCAAAACCTGTTGGAGGTTTACCAGAAACAGCAAGAGAGCAACTGAATAAATTCATGGTATTAAAAGTTAAATTTCTGTTTTTAAAATAATAATAATCTTTTTCTACATAATTTTAAATTTGCTTGTATACTTTTATGTGAGGTACCTTAATATTTTCAATAAGTTGTTGTTTACTCATAGTAAATTTAGACTTATATGTATTAAAATTATTTTAGTTAAGTTCAAAATCTTTTAAAAATTTGTTCCTAGGATTTGTACAATGAATTGGATACAAACAGGTATAAAGTGGAAAACATAATGCAACAAGGCCAAAATTATTTAAAAAAATCTGGTGAAAGTAACACAAAAGTACTTCAGCATAGTCTACGTACTCTGAAGCAAAGATCAGATAATGTTTTAAACAAAGCTAATGATCGAAAAGTAGGTATTCAGTTTCAATTTTTTAAATCTTTTTTGCACTTTTGATACAAATTTTTAATTGATATATTTCTTTTAGATCAAACTAGAAATTGCACTTCGAGAGGCTACAGAATTTCATGAAGCATTACAACAATTTGTGGATTGGTTAACAAATGCAGAGAAATATTTAACTGGATTAAAACCTGTCAGCCGTCACATGAAGGCTGTGCTAGAGCAAATCGAAGATCACAGAGTAAACTATCACTTCTATTTTTTTAGAAAATGTTTATTTTGTAGCATTTAAAATTTTTCAGTCATTGATTTATATTCAAATAACCATGCACTTATTGACATTAGCATCTTGATTGCAAATTATGAATTGCTCATATCTTTAATACTTTTTTTTATTGATAAGCACCAAAATATTTAAAGAACAAAATAAATATTTCTGTTTTAACTTAATAAAAATGTTTCAACTGCAATCTGTAATGTAGTGATGTAATATTTTATTGCTTTCAGTTTTAAAAATAATGCCTGTATATCTCAAGGAATTCATTCAAACTTGTAGGGAAAAAAATATTGAATTATATTTGTGTTTGAAAACAAGCACTGTATTCGTCATAGATTTTTTTTTCTAATTTAAAGTGGGATTGTGATAAGTTGTAAAATAAAATTATTCAACAGAAGTATTATTATTTAGTTTTCATCTATTTATTAAATTAATTTTTCTTGACATATCTAAATTTGTTTTAAAGTCTAACATATATTAATAATAATCATTTGTGATGAATATAGAATTACTTTTATTCATCCTGTGTGTAATTTAAAGTTTCATAAATTTCAAAATTGCTCCCCCCCCCCTTCAGAACTTCCAAAAAGATTTAGGAGCTCATCGAGAAGTTATGCTGAATTTAGACAAGAAAGGAACTCATCTTAAGTATTTTAGCCAAAAGCAAGATGTGATACTTATAAAGAATTTACTCATTAGTGTACAGCATAGATGGGAAAAAGTAGTTTCTAAAGCAGCTGAAAGAACGAGAGCATTAGATCATGGATATAAGGAATCCAAAGAAGTATGTATATTTTTTAATTTTATTTCAGAATAACTTACACAGAAAATGAACATCTTTTTAAAACTGTATATATGCAAATGATAAATGTTTTAACATGAAACGTAACTATTAAGTTTATTTTTGTTTGTAGTTTCATGATGCATGGACATCACTGTCAACCTGGTTAGATGAAGCTGAGAAAATATTAGACACTTCTACTCCTTTGGGGAATGATCCTGTGAAAATAAAGAAACTACTGTCAAAACATAAAGAATTCCAAAGAAATTTAGGTTCAAAACAAGTTACCTACGATACAACAATGAAAATTGGTAGAATTTTAAAAGATAAGTGTCCGAAACAAGATGTTCCACTCATTCAAGAGATGATAGATGATTTAAAAGTTCGATGGAATAAAGTGTGTTCAAAATCAGTTGACAAGTAAGTAAATAATTTTAAATTCATAAATATTAGATTAATATACATCACTGTTTCTAAAAATTATAATCCCTGCAATGCTTATATGAAGAAATAGGATATTCATATAAAGAAATCATTTTGCTCTAAACAACTTTTGTATTAAAATTATTCGTAGTGTTTACTTTTAATGTTCGTTATAAAATGAACACATAATAGCTCATCTGAATTATGTTTCAACAATGATAAATAAGTTTTTAAAATTTATTTTTAATATAATTTTTTACGTGTTCTTTTCAAATGCTAAACATCAATTTGGTATATTAATTTTTCACATTGGCAAAATCTTTTAATCTTGAGTTCTATTTTTCAGGTTGTTGAATTGAGTGCAAAACAAAATATTAAAACGAATCTTGTTAAGCAATAGATTTTTTCCCCTGCAAATTTCAAAAAGATCTACCTCTCTAAATAGTGAAATAAATGTAGCAAATAATATGCTGTTCTCCAGAGTGGCATGTAAATTATTCATATGGAGATAAAACCATCTTTAATTGTTTGATTTCATCTAGATCAGCGATACTCAGCCCGCGGGCTGCATGTGGCTCACCAGGCTTTTCTGAGTATCTTGGCCATGGCCTGTTGCACTTAGAATTCGATTATCTAAGAAAAATATTCAAAAAAAATGTTGCAAGAAATTCTATCAGTCAAGCAATCCAATATCCAGCCGAATGTCCATATTACGAATTAGTTATCATAAATTATCATTACCGCTATTCCCCAAATTGAACAAGAATAATTATTTTTGATAAAAAATTGCATTATTCCTTGTGTTAATTAAATAAAATTTTAATTAAAGGTATAATTATTCCATAAAAAATTGTTTTCAATCACACTCGTTTTCATTATTTTCAAGATTTAAGTTGCTATTGCAAATTTACCACGATAACATGTCAGATGTTACACATCGTATACGACTACTGTAAGGCTCGTTTTTTTTTTCTTCTTAAAATAACCTCCCAATAGCGAAGAGCATTTTCTATATAACGAATTTTTTTTCTCTTTCTTTTTTTCTCCCTATTTTTAAAATATAAATGATATTGCTTTAAAATTTGGTATTCCTCTGAGCAGCTTATCAACTATTTTAAAAATCGAGGTAAGTTATTAAATTACGATTCATCGTGTTCTTGTTCAAAACGTTTCAGAACATGTGTCCAAGAAAATATCGACAAGTCAGTTTTGAAGTGGATACACAAAATGCGATATAAAAATGTTCCGATCTCTGGACCTTTCGTAATAGAAAAGCACTCTGCAATTTGCAAAAGCATTGGAATACGATGAATTTCTAAGTAACAATGGATGGCTTGAAAAATTTAAGAAGAAACACGGAAAAATACGCCTAATGGGATTTTTGGTGCATTGCAAAGATGCGAGGCGGATTAGGGTAGTTGGAGGCCCCTAGCGGTTAAAGGCTTGAGGCCCATGGGCTCAAGAATCGAAAAACTAAAATAGTGAAAAGAGTCGCTTACTTTAAATTCCCAAAATAAAATGCATCGCTAATAGTAAAACTCAGGTAGTTTTAAATGTAAAAAAAAAGAAAGATTATTAGTTTTATTATATTTTTCTCAGATAATATGTAGTTACTTAATTAAAAAAAATTGGTTAATTAATTTTTGTTTTTTATTTTATATATTTGTGTAAAATATTTTTATATGAAGTGGTACATAAGTTAAAAGAATGTACTACAAAATTGTGTTACTTTCGGTGAAACAAAGGAAAAAAATTTTTGGAATTAAAGTAACTTTCCTAACTTTAGAAAATGCTTGAAGTATCTTTATAAGGTATAGAAAGTGGCAATTAATAATGAAGAATATATTGTATGAACATTGCTTTTATTTTTTCTATGGAAGTTATGCTTATTTAACTGAATATGTCAAAAAAAATTGCTTGAGATCTTTTTATGTAGGCTGTAAAATATGTCAATTATTTAGTTGTGATTAATTACAAATGTGTTTCAGACAGCGAAAACTAGAGGAAGCTTTACTGTATTCTGGCCAATTTAAAGATGCTGTTCAAGCTTTACTGGATTGGTTTGATAAAGCAATCACATCATTATCGGATTCAAAACCTTACCATGGTGACTTGGACACAGTTACTTCTTTAATAGAGCAACATAAAGTAAATAATTGGACTATTGCATTTTAATGGGCAGATTTTCTTTATTATGCAACACATGAAAGGTCTTACTTTTTTCTTTTTTACAGTCTTTTGAAGAAGAATTGAAGAATAGGGGTCTTAGCTTAGAATCTGTTTGTAAGACTTCAGTTGATCTTAAGAAGCAAGCAAGTGTTGCGGATGTTGAAAATATATCCATACAAATTGATGAACTAAATTCTAAATGGAAAACGGTCTCTGATTTATTTGAAAAGAAAAAGAAAAATCTTTCTGAGGCTCTTATTTTGGTAATTCAGCTCTTATTTCCCGTTTTCAGGGGATTTGATTTAATTTATAAATATATTTTTACTGATAATTTTTCATTAAAAGCTATATATCTACTATGGAATTAGTAGTTGTATTATTCTCTATGAAAAATAGGTCAGTTTATGTGGTGCTTTTTAATAATTATCAGTTCTCACAAATATGTAAGATTATTTTGTTAATACATTTTTTTTAATCATTTTCTGAATTATTTGAATAATTTATTTTAATATCGGTAATATCAGGGCTAAATGATGTATGATTTCTTTGTTCTAAAAATTAAGTGAATTTATAGATATTTTTTTAATCTTTGAAAGTCTAATATTTAAAATTTTAATATTATTTCTATTTAATTATCTTGTGTGTTATTTATATTTAATATTAATCATACATTTTTTTCGTTGCTATATTTTTTAAGATGTAATTGGTGAAGAATTGAAATCATTTTTATGCTACTTAGCAAAATTTACATACCTTTCAATTTATTTATTCTAAATGAATGCAATCTATTAGTAACTTTGACTTCTCTTTAGGCTGAAAAACTGTACAAGATGGTCCATATATTATTAGAATGGCTATCTGATGCAGAGATGAAACTGCGTTTCTTTGGATCGCTTCCTGAAGATGAAGAATCAACAAAAAAACAAATATCTGATCATGAAAATTTTTTGAGTGGAATGAAAGATAAAGACAACCTTAAAAATGACACTTTGAACTTAGCCCAAGAGATACTACAAAAATGTCACCCCGAGGGAATATCAGTGATTCGTCATTGGATTACTATAATTCAATCTCGATGGGATGAGGTAGTTTCTTTTCTTCTTTGTGTGGTAAATGTGTTTAAAACTAATAAATTTCTTAAATTTAAGATTCTCTGTATGTTTTTGCTATTATAGCTATCTTTTGTTCTTCTGTTGAGTAATTTTAAGCTTTTTTTAACCCCCGTTTATTCTATTTTAGATATCTGTATGGGCTAAGCAACGAGATCAGCGTCTTCGAGACCACTTGCTGTCTTTAAAGGATATTAATGACTTATTAGAAGATCTGCTTGCTTGGTTGATTAAAGCAGAATCTTCTTTAACTGAACTGGAAGCAAAACCACTTCCTGATGATTTACTTACATTAGATGAGCTTATCAAAGAACACCAAGTAAGTACTTTGGTTGTATTCTGCATTTTTTGTGACATGAAAACAAAACTTGGATAAAAACATCGGATGTTACTGAAAGCATTTCACTATTTCTCCAATTGTATGAAATATTTTTTATGATTAAATAAATTTTCAATTGCGTACAGTCAAATGTTATAGTAAGAAAATAAATAACTACTTATAATTTGGAATTTATCAAGTATTGAATGAATTTAACACAGTAATTAAGTCATGCTTAAAAGATATGAAAATGCAATTTTTTAAAAATTTAAATAGTTTATTTTCTCTAATTCACTTTTTAATTTTAAGGAAAAAATTTTCCAACTCCTTTTTTCATTGTATGTGCTCATTGTTATGTGCATCTTTAACAATAGGAAATTTGTGTATACAAAGATTATATTATATGCTTTTGTTTTCTAGTTCTGGAAGTTTTATTAATTTTCAGTCTTAGTAATGTAAATTATTATTTTTTAAATACTATTCTAGCATAATCCATTTAGCTTTTATTTTTTTTAATTAAATTATCATTCTCATTCAACTTTTTTATTGACCCCATTTATTGCATTCTCTTATCAAACAGACTATTTATATTGCAAGACTTTAGTATTTACTTTATTAAAATTGTTACTTTTTTTTTTAAGTTTAAATATTCCAAATTTTTTAGATATTCATGACAGATATGTCAAGAAGGCAAACAGATATTGAGAAAATATCAAAAGCATTTTCTTCCAAACGGCATCAAAGTAAAGGAATAATACCATCGCAAATAAAAGAAAAAATAAAGGATAAGTCTCCTCGATCTGGAACTCCTGTTTCCCTCAAGACATCTACTCCCTTGTGAGTAAATTTTTTTTCTTAGAATTGTACTTACACAAAACGATTTTCTGTGGATAACGAAAATTGTATACGTCATCAAGTAGTGTTATTTCCTAAGGCTTCGGGCTCAAGTGTGGCGCACGTTCAAAAGTGGTTTATGGAATTTAGAAAGATTGACCCACATTATAAAAAATTAATATTTAAAAAAAGTTCTGTCATTGAAACTTTAAATTTTGGAATTGATTGCTTAGAAAAGTTGTCTAAAATCTTTAATTATGATATTTATTTATTATTTTTTAAATGAGGTCTAAAACTGTATTCATTAAAGACTGGATTAATTCATTTCAATATATATGTATGTTTTTCTTAAAGTTATAAGAATCATTTATTGAATTACATAATTAAAATTTGTCAGAATTATCCTAATGCTTCCTTTCAGCTTTTATCTCAACCAAAAATAGTTTTCAATAATACAATATTTAAAATATTTATAAATTAAAGTTTTTATAAGCTTAATAAAAATAAAGGTTTCTTGGAGTGTTGAAATTATTTACTGCTAATTGTAGTAATTTATGTCATTTCACGAGAATCATTTGTTTGAATTATGTAAGATTATAGAATTTTATTGCAACAACTTCTTGCAAAAGAATGCATGAATATTGATTTTCTGATATTCATTTGTCTTGACCAAGTAATAGTTTCTATGATCTTCAAATTTTGTGAAGAGAGAAACTGTTTCTAATATCTATCTAAGAAATAGAAAATTTTTATTTTTTAAAAATTTAATTTGTCTCTTTCATAATACATTGTATTGATAACTGGGAAAAATTGTAAAAAAATTTAATTTTTAAAATAGTCATGATTTTTTTTTTAAATCTGTAAAATTTATCATAAACTTTGTTTTATTTTTATAGGCGACCTCAAACTGATTCTGATATAAAACATCCCAGAGCTAGGTTATTATTAGAAAAATGGAGAATTGTATGGCTTCTAGCTATGGAAAGGCAAAGACGATTGCAAGATAGACGAAACTATTTACTTGAGGTATTTCTATTCAAAAAACATCTTCCAGCTTTACTTGTTATTGTTATTTCAGTTTACTGAATCAAATTTGTTGTCTGAAGAAAATGAAAAATAATTAAGAGTAGGTCATTTGATAATATTGCATAAGCTGTTAGCGTCATGTATATCATTCTTATCGTCTTAAACTATCAAACAAATTTATAGGGATAAATACTAAGGGTTTTCAAGGAAATGTGCAGCATAATGCTCATAAACTATCTTTCTGCTATAAATGCGCATAAAAAATTATTCAGTTATTTTAATTTAGTACATGCAATGAATGGTTATCTATATAAATATCAAAATAAGTTTTCTTTTGTTTTTATTTTTGAAAGGATTTTGAAAAAGATCCATTTCATAATTTAACACATTTGATCTATGTATAATATGTGTGTCTGCCTATTTTTCCAATTAATACATATCTTTCTAATTGTTAAAGCATTTATTTTCCTATAAAAGAGTCAACAGGGGTTTAAATATATCTTTACATTATGAAAATCCATTCAAAAGTTTCATTCACTTCTTTTTAATGAGTGCTGTGAATTACACAAATGATTTGCCAATTCTTAAATTAAGGAAAAAATCTCAATTTCTATATAAAATTTTTTTCTGTGTAATCGATTTTAAATGAGAATTAAACTATGTAGTAAGCAAGTGCCTTTAAAAATAAACTCAAACATAACTCAACTATTTTAGAAGTATTACAAAAGGAAACATCAGTCTCTTGAGAACCTTTAAAAATTCCTGTATACTTCTCTCCAACAAAATCTAGTCCTTTTCAGAATTAAAGCTTTCCAAAAAGTACAACACATTTTCAAATACAAATGGCAAAAGGACTCTACCAATAATTACCTCAATTATGGTTCATGCAGATGAAAATTTGGGGTCATTAGTTAATTGTATTAAATTAATGAATATTTAAAGTGTTTTGTATTCTTGATATTCTATTTGTTATTTCATGGGGAACTCGTGTTTCAACAAAAAAGAAAAAAGCATAATTATTTTCTTAGCATGATGATAGGTGAGTACTGTTTCTCTAGCCGAGTTATATATATATATATATGTCTGATGTACTGATAGTGAAATTAGTGACCTTTGTACTTTACTGGAGGGTGTTTTCACATTATATCAGCTGTTGTAGAAAAAATTCTTACTGTATGAGCTTTGCAATTACAATTTTATGTTCAGTGTGAGAGTTTCCTTGTTGTGCGAGAAGTCGTGTCATGTTTAATGCTTGGTAAATCTTTCTAATTAATTTTTCACCTCTATTTATCAGCTATATGTTCTAAAGGTGTGGGAGAATTGGAAGGAAGACTAGTCTTATTTATTGATTTCAAAAACAATCTAATTTATTCACAATATTAACCACAACTCAAATTCAAGTAATCAAGGATAAGAGATGCACCCAATTAATAAATATGAAGACAATTAACGAAATACGCGAGACATGAGAAGGCTTTAATGTTTAATTCACTTACTTAATTCAATAGTTCTGACTTCTTCGCTATTTAATCTAGATTCAATCCGCAGTGATAGTTCGTCACCTTAAGTAATTCAATTATCAAATATTAAATATCGGCGATTCACATTCAATTTGATTAATACCTTCTCCGCTAGCAATATATTCTATCTCTCCCTAACATGAAAGCCTAGACTATATTATTTCACATATTTATTAGATATAATATAGATATTATATCTAGATTTATTAGATATATATAATAGTCCTAATTTACATATTCACGTTTTCTTCTTCGAGGAGGAGTTTTATAATAAAATAATTTGTAAAGACCAGAAATTCCCCGAGAGCACTGTTTGTTAAAAGAGCGCCGATATAGGACCATCACAGTTTTTAATTTTGAAACAAAACTTTTAGAAAGTAGAAATCATTTACAATTAATAATCACTTTATGCGTTTTTAATTATACTTTTGATAAAGTAAACATTATATGTCATTATGAGAGCTGAGAAACTTATTATTTTTAGATTTTATGTCAGTACGAATGTTAATGCAGCTCTGTGGCTTTGATCGGTATTTTCTGTCTTAAAATATTGTAAGTCATTTATTAATGTATTTGAATTTTCGACAATGCTGTTGTTATCTTTTCGTTTTGGCATCTATGAATAATGTGCTACAGTATTTAGCTTCATTTGTAAAATGTATTATAATTTTGGATGTAAAATAATGTTAGTTAAGAGTTTTGGGTCATATATTTATAGCTTTTTTTTTTTTAAATTTCAGCTTGATCGAATAAAGCATTTCGATTTCAATGATTGGAGAAACAGGGTAAGTTTCATTTCTAGTTAACAGGTACAACTTTTTTAAAACGTATTTTTAGTTGGCTTTATTTTTATATTGTTACATAATTTTAGTACCTGGGATGGATGAACAATAAGAAGTCTCGCATTATGGATCACTTTAAAAAAATAGATAAAAATAATCATGGAAAAGTGACTAAACAAGAATTTATTGATGGAATTCTTAAATCAAGTAAGTGTATTTCCGTAAATGCGATATTTTTCTTATGGAATTAAATTTTATTTTCATTTTTGACGTTTCTCACGGTGTAAATTAGCATATAGTTATATACTGATGTAGCAGAATTGCTGTTGTAATTCATTTTTATTAATAGAATTTCCAACTAGTCGGCTAGAAATGGAGCGAGTAGCTGATATTTTTGATAGAAATGGTGATGGCTTTATTGACACCAAGGAGTATATTGAAACATTACGTCCTGAACGAGAGGTTAGTAAATTTTTCTCTAAAACATTTGAAATGTATAATGTTAATATAATTCTTGTAAGTCATTATTTTTTTAAAAAAATTCTCATTTTTTACAAGTAATCAAAATATTTAATAACATTCTGAGTTATATATTTTTAGGATCGTCCCAAGACTGAGGCTGAAAAAATTCAAGATGAAGTTCAACGTCAAGTTTCGAAATGCACCTGTGTGCATCGATTCAAAGTATATCAAGTGGGGGAAGGAAAATACAGAGTTAGTATTTGGATTTTTTTTTCCAAAAATTTATGAAGTTTTTTGATAAATATTAGTATGTTTATCCAGAATTGAATGGTTAATACTGCTTTTATAGCCTAACTAACCAAATTTATTTCTTATGAATTAAAATGACCTCTGTTTACTCCTCAGTTTGAATTCACATGTTGCACTTTTTATGTTTAATTTTTTTTATTGATAATTTATTGTATGGATATTCTTAATTATCGAAAATTATCCTCAACTCTCTGAGACTGCTTTTACCATTAAAGTAACCATACTTAAGTAATTTTGTGCCGTGATGTGTGGAAATGTGTTGGGTGAGAAATTTACTGAATTGTCATCCTTACCTTTAAGTCCTAGGATGTTTATCATGATTAATCCACAATGCAGTTTTAGTTCAGTATAAATTTACATAAAATTTGAAAAGAAGTAAAGAAGTTTTAGAGATTAACATTAAATGAATTTTAAAAATTATTTCTAAATTTTTTACTATATTCAAAATATTAATGGGACAAGATATGTGTGTTGGGTATTATGTACTTAAAAATTTAAATAAGCAATTTGTTCCCTTTGTTTTGTATGATGTCTTGATGCAGATTGAGTTTTACATAAATGTGTATTTTTTTTCTTAAATTATCTTTTCCTTATATGTAGTTATAAGTGTGTGTCTCATTTAACAGTTTGGTGATTCTCAAAAGTTACGTTTGGTAAGAATATTAAGAAGTACTGTCATGGTACGTGTTGGTGGAGGTTGGGTTGCTCTTGATGAATTTTTGGTGAAAAATGATCCATGCCGAGGTATGAAATTTCTTTTTAAATATAGTTACGTTACATTATATTTTATATAATTTTGTTTATGGTACTTAATAAAATGAAAATGTTTTCTTCATTTGTAACAACACTCAGCATTGTTTCTGGACATGTAGCCCATTCTATAATATTGATATATGCCTACCAACCTTTATACTTTTCAGCTTTTACTGCGTACATTTTTGTGCATTTTCATATTTCCTTTATCTGCCGACTATTTTCGCTCCCACAGCTTTTATTTATTATTTTATATTCGCAACGATTCGAAAATAAGTAGATGGAAACTAGAATTTATAACCATCAAGTTTTAAAAATGCTTCATGAAGTGTACCCTTCTACCTGCATATTGTAATTATTTAGCTATTGGTTCCTAACTGATTCGTAGGTGCGATTCCGTTAAACAATTTTTATTTTTAATTTTTTCTTCCTCAGTTTTCTAGAACTCAAGTCATTTTGTCCTCGGCACGGGTTAGTATCTTTAACCTTCGTATGGTGGAGTGATTTCTTTTCTTCAATTGTTCTCTTTACCACGTTGTCTAACAAAGAAAAAATGTATAAACGATCTTAAAGACGTAAAACATATAAATAATCTTATAAAAAGGAATTTGATCATGTTACCGTATCCCAAAAGAAAGGACAAATATGCATTTTATGACGTATGTATCTTTCACAGTAGCTGATACGATACTGCCTATCAGGTGAATAGTCCAAAGCACTTTGGAAATAAAAAATCCTGTAGCATTTGCTCAAATTTCTATCGTTTTTTTTTTTAAAGACAACGTTCAGTCAAATGTAATACGAGCTGAAATATTCTTTATATCTTATTGTAGAACATAATGCACTTCTGAATGAATTTGATCATGCCAATTTTACCAAAATATTTCCAAAGTCCAATATTACCGAACAAGAAGGATGTGGAAGGACTAAAGCATCTAATATGATTAGTGAACTATCTTTTAATTGGAAAGGATATATGATTAAATGCATGAAATAAGGTCCTTTTGCAGCAGAATCTGATGGCAGTAAAGATAAAAATTACAAATTATACCCCATTGTGGTCAACTTTCATACTGCAAAGTGTTTAATTCAAAGTGACCTGTTTGCAATTCCAAATTTTATTGGGTAATGCGCTTGAGAAAATATTAGTCAATTTATTATGGATGAATTTTTTTTAAAAATGTGGGGTACCCTTTAATCATTTAGTTTCCTTTAGGGCTGATAATGCAGCAAAAATACAACAGTAAAAATGAAGTTGTAGCCTATTTAAAAAATATGAAGAACTTAATTATGAGATACTTGTGTCCTCTTATACAATTATAATCAGAAAAGGGTTCTGCTTCTTTACTTTTAAAAATTGCTGAGATGCTCGTAGATATATTCTAAAAAGAGTTCAAAGTTTTCTCAGTAAAGATGCCTAAAAATATTGAAGCATTTATGTACTCAATGATTATATCTTGACCCTAGTCTTGAAGTCAGTTTCTTCTAACTTAGTCATTAACTTCTGTATGTGCAATAATTTTTGAAGATAAGTTATTGCTCTGTATTTTTACAAAAGCATCTTTATTGTTGACTGCATCTTTATTATGAATAGACTGCATTTAAATTTGCAATTTAATAACTGAATAAATTCTGTTTACTCTATAAAATAAAAAGTTTTATTGAAAAGTAGTTGATGCCAAATGTGTAAACATGCTAAAAAAATATGAATTTGCTAAATGTTGTATTAGTTTAATTTTTATTTGAGAGGAGGATTAATCTTTAATTATTATATATCTAATCCTAATGTTTAATTTTAATCTTTGATCTTATTGATAAAAATATTCTTCAGAGAAAGGAAGTTCACGACATTTTAATGAATTAGAATGGACTATTGAGATCTGAATATATATAAGGATATTGTGTAACTTATAGAGATTTTTATTAAATTACTTTTAAATATTTTGATGATACACATAATTCACTGCATTGTTTAGATGAGCATTTACATTTTATGATACTTACAATTTTTAAAAATTATAAATATTTTAAAAAATTTATGCATTGTTTCAGGATACTATAAATAATTCTTCTTAGAGATAATATAATTACTTTTTTTGTTTTTGTAAATGATTTTATTTAAGATATATTATATGCAATTTAAAGGAGTCGTTTTTATTACCGTATTTTTCTGTATTACCGTGTACTTCGCGGATTTTGTGTTAAAAAAGTTTCAAATTTCGTCATGCGTATTATACGCCGCCGCGGATTATCTGAGAAAAAACATTCTCCCTCAGAAAAGTTAACAATCAAGTTTTGAAAGAAAATGCCGTTTATGTTTTATAAAATAAATAATAGATGGCGCTTTCGCGACTCGGCTGACGTATTTCAGCTATAATTAGTCTTGTCCAATTACGTTCTAGAACGAATTCGGTTGCTCAGAATGATATTACAGTAACTAAACTCGAGCGCGCTCGTCATTTCCAAAATTTTTGTCTTTGCTAGAGCTGTTTTGTCCTTAAAATATTTTAATAATGTTGAAGCGAAAGCGTGTAAGTTACACTGCAGATTTCAAGTTAAAAGCTATTGAGAAGGCAACCGAAGTCGGAAATCGGGAAGCTGCAAAATTATTCAATGTTGACCAGTCAAATATTCGTTTGTGGAGGAAAAACAAGACTAATTTTGAAACATGTGATCGTCGCAAAAGAACTAATCGTCGTAGAAAACCACACTGGCCAGAATTAGAGAAAGAAATAAAAAAAATTAATTTTGACTGAGAGAGAGGCTTGACGGCTTTTTTAAAATTATTGTTAATAAATTTTATCATTCAAGGTAATATTTTTATTTTGAAAGTGTATGTGGGTGTAAAAGGAGGTCTTTTTGTTTAATTGAGATTATCGTAAAGAATAATATCATGCATATTTGAATAGATGTTTTTCATAACAAATTTTGTTTTCTGTACAATTTTTTATTTTTTTTAATTATGTTGTGTATTTTTTATTTATGCGAGATTCATTATCGGCAGTTGATATTTTGGATTATTCGTAGTAAAAACTGCCGCGGATTATACAACGTTTTTTTTTTACTCGAAAAAATGCCTTTGCTGATAATACACCACTGCGGATTATGTACAGGAAAATACGGTACTATTTTATTTATCAGAAATGTAAAAGTTTTTTTTTAATTTTCTTGTTGAAAGTCATTTATTTCATTAAATGGCATCCTATTTTTATTGTAATATAGTATGTTGTGCATAAATATTTGTAGTTTGTTTTAAAGTGTATTATGGTGTTTTAAGTTTTTCATTTATATTTAATTATTTAACTTGTATTATTCTATGATAGCCTAAACTATTATTTTACCTCTAACTTCTTATTTCTTTCCGCTTTCATAGGCTGCAGAGAAGAAGCATTAAAACTAACAAAACTTCTAATTCAGCACTCTAAAAAATAATAATTTTGAATAGATTTAGAAGAAAAAACATGCTTGTAACAACTGACTGTATAATGTGCTATATTTATTTGTTTTCCTTTCCTTTTACCCCCTTCTAAGTCTTTTTATTTTTACAGTGATGAATTTGTCCATATGCTAAACCACAAACTTTTAATAATCTGACATCTTCACATTATTTCTATAACTCTTCATTTTAATTTGCTTCACTTTCTTTTCACCCTTTCATAATTAACTAACTATTTCAATTTAGTTACCAAATAATGTAATTTTACTCTTACCCTTTCTCCCTTCTTTCTGTTATATAATTAACAAATTATTTCAATTTAGTTACCAACTAATGTAATTTGATTCCTTATTTAATTTTTTTAAATTACTGCATGACTTTAATATGGTATACCCTGCATGTAAATGTTTACTATCATGTAGCAAAAGGAAGAACCAATCTCGAGTTGAGAGAACAGTTTATACTAGCTGATGGAGTAAGCCAATCAATGGCTCCTTTTAAGCCAAAGCCAAGTCCTAATTCTTCGGTTTCATCTCAGAGTGGCACAACTAACTCCTTGCCTTCAGCTGGTCCTATAACTAAGGTTTGAAAATAAACATGTTTTATACTTAAGTGAAAACCAATGCATATGGTAGAAGTCAAACCACTGTCAGTTTTGTTATCATTTTTTATTTATTTTTGCCTTTTTTTAAACCAGTATAAGTGCTATTTTTGCATTCATTTGCTTTTTATGTTTGATTTGTCCTCTCAATCATTTGTTAAGAAACATTTATGACTCCAAATTACTTAATAAAGAAGAAATCAGTTGTGTTAAATAAAAATACTGAATCCTTAAAATCTTGTTTGCAAACTACGTATAAATTGAATTAATAATATTATGAATATAAAACTTAATAAAATAGTTCAATGTGTGTGTGTGTCTTAAGCTAGTGTAAGTTAGGATTGGTATCATATTTTCTTTAAAATTGTTATAAATATCTTCGTAATTATTTTTCTTCAAAAGTATTTTTTTTGTTTAGTTTTTTAGATTCATTCTTTTTTTAGTTCGTGTTGACAGGTAGAGTTAATTTGCCATACATTCTGCTAAAAATACTTTACACATTTTTATATCTGACTTAAATGTGTAAATTTTCTGTTTTTCAAATTACTTGGAACATTTATTTTAAATAGCGATGAAATATTGCAATATAAAGGATTGTAACAAGTGTCATTTGTTACTGTTAATATATATATATAGCCTACAGGACAGACATGAAGTGATTTCCCCCCCTTATCTATAACAGTTCTTATATGTGAAGTACTGCTTTATTTAATCTAGACTTCATTTTGAAGCAGTTTCGATTGAATTCAACATTTTTTAGGTATAGAGTGTAATAATTTACTAATAATTTTCTTGTATTCTCCTAATCCATCTGTTATGGAGCATTTAACTTAAGGTTTTTATTTGTTCATTTGCAAGTATTTTTTCATCCAAATATTAGATAAGGAACCTTCTGCTTTGAACTTGTGAGACTACACAATAATGAATATTTATTTACACTTTAAGAAAGATTATTAAGAATGTATAAGAACCCTTCTGTAATATGTATGTATTCGAATTACAAGGAAACGAAAATCCAACAATTTTGTTTAAAGATGCAAATAGTTTTAATCAGCAATTTTCAACCTCATACTACACTTCAGTTACCTAATTCTAGTTCTCATGGCACAGATTGGATTTTCACCCCGGCTATAGTTGATAGATTTTCTGGATGCGAAAATCGTTGATACGTGTCATATGATTATGTGGCATGTAAAAGATCCCTTGGGTTCAATTTGACTCTGGTACTCATGGCAATATTTAGCATTCAACAAAAGCTTGAATTAATTTAATTCAAGTATCCAAATTTGCTATTGAGAACCGCCACTAGATGGTGCCATCAATGAAATGGCTGCCACATTTGGGAACTTGCCGTGTCTGCAAAGGCTTAGATGCTAATATGCATTAGATTGGAAAAAATTGGATTTTCACAATAGTCGCTGGTTCTTTTTGAACAATTAGGATAAGTTTTTCAAATTATGTTTTTAAAATGGTCTGGAAATATTACATATTTGTATTATTTCTCCAGTGATTAATATTTTGTACTCATATCCTGATTAATTTCTGTGTATTTAATATACTGTATGCCTCTTATAAATCACTGAAGAAACCTTTTTATTATTTAAAAATGTTTTGTTTGTGAAAATATGTTGAATAATATTCTCACACATTACACACACATAATGGCTTCAATAATAAATTTTAATAAAAAATACATACAAATGTCTACTTAAGAAAGACGAAAAATATTGAAACTGTTCAGTATAAGGATTATTGCATAAAAATAAAAATTCAATGAAAAATATTTTTTTTATTTCATTTATTATTGTCTGGTATAGTTTTTACAATGACAGTCGGCTTTGGGTCTTGATAGTTAGTTTATCCATGAACTAAACCAGTAAACAACTTGTAAAATCACCATAATGAATTAATATGTTATCTAAGCAAGAAATCTTAAATTTTCTTATATGAATCCCAATTATAATTTTAATTTCAAGCACTCAATATCCAAAGTTAATTTGCTATAAATATGTTTGTTAATATTTTGTTTCTTTCATATTGTAAGAAATGGGCTCTAAAACATATAGAGATGTTTCATTAACACTTGAAGAAATTATTTCTTACAATAAAGCTTTTTCAGAACTGAATTTTTTTTATCTTTTGGAAGCGATTTCGCCAGAGCTCTTTTACGATTCTTTTCTTTTGTTATTCCCAGTTCTGTTTACTAATACATTTCTTTTGAAAAGTATGGCATTTCTTATTGCAGAAGTAAAAATTTTATTTTGAATTGTTTTCTTTTCTTTTTTATTTGTTTTGCATGATTTTAGTAATGCATTATTTTTTCCTGGAGTATATTTAATTTTCATTTTTGTGAACCGTTATGCATTTATTTTCATATTGCTAACGATCTAAGTATTTAAATCATATACATATTACATATCAACTGTTTGTCTTTGGATATTTCCTATGAAGGGAACTAAATGCAAATTTCCTCTGGATCACATGCAATACTTTTGATGCTTCTTCTTTGCTCGAAAATCTATTTCAACTAGCATGGTTATTCAGTTGTCCACGCTTTTTGCATTTCAGCCCCATTCTTATTAATGAGATGTATTCCAGTGCAAAAGTTGAGGCCTATATTCTACAGGCCTGTAAATTCTGAGTCAGGATCAAGAATTCCTGTCTACTGTTGGGTAATTTGTTTCTTACTCTATATTCTCAAAATATAGTTTTTTAATGCCATTTCATTATTAAATAATCGAGATATAATAGTATTTAAAATAATGATGAAGAACAATGGTTTTTATTTTAATCACATTCTTATACTTTTGATTGTTGTTTTAAATATACACTGTCGAGTCAAAATATTATGAACACCTCCACATTTTTCAATGAATTCCTCTGGATTACGTGGAAATCATGTGATTAAGAAAAAATGGTATTTAACTTTTGCTGGAGAAGGTAAGCTATCATTCTTACTCTTACTTTTGCAAGTGAGGGGAAAGGTGGCTGGTCTAAACAAATTTGAAAAAAGGCAGATCGTAATGGCCCGAAGACTCGGAAATAGTATTTCCGAAACAGCATGGCTGGTAGGTTGTTTGTGTTCTGCTGTTTTTAGTATTTATGGCAAGTGGATAAATTTCGATGAAACCAGAAGTAGAGCTGGCTCAGCTGACAGTACAATGCAGGTCCAAATACAAGTGTTGTGGAGCATACAGTTCAGCAGACTCTTGGATATGGGACTGCACAGCAGATGTCTCCCACTTGGGCCTCTGTTGACCAAGCATCATTGCCAACTACGCCTAGAGTGGGTTCAGAAACATTGCGACTTGACCATAAATAAATAGAAGAGAGTTTCCTGTTTGGTTGGTTTCCTTCTCTTTCTTAGGAATAAGTATGAATACGTAAAGTATGCTAGAAATAGTTTAATTTTTTCTGTTTCTTAGCAAAATTTATTCTTGGTTTTACTTTTAATATCTCATTGTGATGTTCTAGGGCAGGGGCCGGCTAAGCGTGACCCTTTGCATAGACAGTTGCGGCTCTTTAGAATCTGTGAGTGTGCGTGCGTATACACCTCAAAGAATTATTAAAAAAACAATTGTGTTTGCTAAAATCATCATTTGCTTTTCTCTTTTTCGTTTATAATTATTGATTGAAAATTTTTACCTCTATTTGCGTATACACTTAAACATTTGACTAACTTAAGACAGTTACTTATGTATTAAATAGTTTTCAACTATTTAATACATCTTGCATTTTCCCTGTCCCCGTTATGTTAAAAATGACCAAGTTTAAGGAACATTTTTGAAAAATTAACCAATTGTACAGTCATGAATTTTGATTGTTGTTGTTCATTAATTGCTTTGTTTTTAATTTTTTTTAATGAGAACATTTTTAAAAGTTTGATTAGTTTTTTCTTTTATTCATATGGGGAATAACACGTCAAAAGTTTTAAAACAGTGAATATTCACCTATATTTTAATCCATAAATTTTTTGAGTAATTTTTTGACAAAATCTCTCATTAAAATACTTAAATGTATAGTATTAATATAGTGCAAAGTTTCAAAGCTATAAAATAAGTAGGTTTTCAAAAATGTTCCTTTTGTGTTGAAATTTACACTTTTGAGAAATAGTGATTTAAAAGTAAAACACTTACTATTATATATAACTAATGCATACCAGAACCATAACTTAAGGTACTTAGGTCATCTGCAAAATTATCTTCTTGTCTACATTTTAATTGCCTGTTTTTAATTCTAGCTTCTTTGGTTCTTTGTAAAACTGCAATTTCCTTTTTCTTTATACACACATGATCTGCTTTTTGCAATGCTTTACATGTATAAAATCCAAGTTAAATGTTTAATATTTATAAAACTTTTAATTTGGAAATGAAGCCTTTGATTATATAAATATGCAGCTTTATATACTCCAGTTTTTAAAGTTCCCAATTGTACAAAAACAGTTTCTGGAATTATGGACCAGATTAAGCTTAATTGCTACAATAATTAAGCTATTTAAGCTTTCATTACAATTTTTGAGTTTTACCGTACAAGCATCTATGCAGACGTGAATGGTAACAGGGTAACATTAAGGCTTGGTATAAATAATGATTAAATTGATTTGAGAACTCCTTTATTATACCCAGGAAAATGGTAGAATGTACTTCAGTATTATTACATTAACCCTACTATGCACTTCATTAATCACAATAAGTTGTAAGAAAATATCTGAGTAAAATACTACAAATTAAAAAAGTTTTATTCTCATATTAACATAAAACTTTTTGCAATCTTTCACCAAAACAAAAAAAAATTTAATGCACCGGCATCATAGGTAGCATCTATCGGGTAAATGCGAAAGTTTTACCCATTTTTGGATATGCAAATTTGCAATGGAATTGACGCCACACCATGTTGTAGTTACCAAAATCATCTGCCATTCAAACATGGGGATGCTTAACATATAAATGCGTTGTGTTTTATACAGTTAATCATCTCAAAAAGAAATCTCAGAGGTTGTAGAATGGAAAGCGAGAAGAAACGCGTGAGAAATTATTTGTTATGCGAGTTCGATAATAAGAGTACGGCAGCCGCAGCATGTCCCAATGTTTTTCAAGTTTATGGAGGGGATACAACAGAAGAAAGCACAAGTCATCGATGGTTTCATAAATTTTGGGAAGTAGATAGAAGTTGCTAAGATCAGGCTAGAAGTGGACGGCCATCACACTTAGGATAAAACTATATTGGCCAAGTCTTAAGGAAAACCCTTAAGCCAACCATACAAGAATTAGCGGTGACCTTCAACGTACACTGGACAATGGTCGAGAGACGGCTAGTTAACTTGATTTTTACGAGAAAGTTGGATCGTGTTGGGTTCCACATAATCTGACAGCTAAGCAATGGAATTACCAAATCGCTACTTGAGCTTCCTTGCTTTCTCGGTGCAGTTCTTGGCACAAATTTTGACAGGAGATGAGAAGTGGGTTATGTATCGTAACGCAAAGCGTCGTAGGACAGTGTGTTACCCTTCTGACCCACCTGCATAGACATCGAAAGCTGAAGTTTCATTACAAGAAGGTGTTATTGAGTATGTGATGGAATGTGCAGGAGATAATTCTCTGGGATGTCCTGCCACTCAGCCAAATCGTCATTAATACCTTCTACTGTCTACATTTAGACAGGCTGCATTCAAATTTGGTAGTAAAGTAGCCAAATTTTATGAATCGTCGCTGTGTTATCCTTCATCACGATAACGCCAGGCCACATGATACTGTCATCACTCGCCAAAAGTTAATGGACTTAGGTTGGGCGGTCTTACCCCACCCTCACTATTCTCCTAACATGGCACCAACTGACTACACCTATTTCATGCGTTAAGCAGTTTCTTCGGTCAGAAAATCTGCGATGATATTGATGCTGTGAAAACTGCCATCCAAGACTTTTTTTTTACTCGAAACCAACAGAGTTTTACCGCCGTGGGGTTTATTTCCTACCAGAAACATGGCAAGAGGTCATAGATAGCTATTGGCACTACGCACAGTCATAGGTAATGCTGATTTTGCGTTTATTTGCTCTACTTTAATGGTAATAAAAACGGGTTGAACTCACCCAATATATTGAAAGATTTTTTTTATAGAACATGCATTATTTTGAGAAATGCATTGTTGTTTTTAACTTTTTACAATATTTATTTAAATCTTTCATTTATACATAGCTATTCTTTTGATTCGAGAGATAACGTGACTCTTATTACGTGACTGAGATCATGGTATTCAACTATAACTATCGCAACTAATCCTAGCATTCTTTTGGGGACAAACACTTTCTTTAGCACTTCTATGCACACTTTCATTAGAGGTTTTGAGTTCGCCTACTGTGTATCTGTTGTGCATAGAATCTGATGGTATATGCAGACATAATTTTTCAATAACTTGATGCAGCAACAAATTGTTATGGAACTATGTGATATTCATGTTTCATTTTTGTTCATTGCTGTTTTGTTCATAATATAATGATTGTCTTTCCATGCATAGGTTTTTTTCTCGTTAGTTGACGTACATTAGGATGGCATGGATTTCAGTTTTCATTCATTTGGTGCCTTGGATATTGGCATGCTTGCATCACTTGGCATATTTCATTGCATCACTTTCATTTCAATATGACTCAATAATTTTTTTTTCCATTTTGACATCAGATTCATGTTATTTTCTGCTAAAAATTGAAAGGATTTTAGTCGCTATATCTCTGTATGTGAAAAAATGTCATTTGGCATTCACTAATAGTTCGTCCTCACATCATTAAGGCAGCATGCACCTCCATGGCTCCAAATGTTCAAATTCTAGTCCCATGCACCAACATGTTCTTTTTACCGTATGTGATGGTCCTTACTATCGGCTGCACAAATTCGCACACAATTCTGATAGTATAGTAATACTTTTCTTTAAGTTAAGGTTATCAATAACTGTAACTAATCCTAAAATATGTCCGTATGGTCCTTGCTTTTGAAAAGTGCCAACATTTAAGACTCATCAATGTCTTTATTTTTTTTAAAAGAATCATCGACTTTTATCTGAGCTTCACATGAAATTTCAAAATATCTCTTTATTTCGTTTTTTTTATCATTAAATTATGGTTGTTAAAAAATTTTTTATCCAATTGTTGGCAAAAAAGAAAAAGGTTTGTGCAAACAATCATAGCTTTTTGATAAGAATGCTGTTTATATTAGGCGAGCTCCTCTTGAAAATTTGCGAGAACAGTTACATATCTTTCATTTCAAGAATTTCATAAAAGTTCAATTTTTACTGTGTATCCCACAGAATGGTGGTGTTTGATAAAGGGTTTGCAATCACGTGCTATATCTTTAATCCCGGGATTAAGACTGGACTATTTATGAAAAATACTTACACATTAGCATAGTTGAAATTGCATAATGAAACAAAACATAATTAAAAAATTGGTTTAATATTATTATTTATTGAAGCAAATCAAAACAAAAATTAATTCATCAAAAACAAATAAAAAATAGGACATAATGAATTCAATAAAATAGTATAATTTGAATTAATTAAACATTGACTCATTTGAGTTAAAAATCGATGTTTGAGATTTCCCAAAATCTTATTGTTAACTCAAAACAGAATTAAAAGCCCCTATTTTATTTTCATTGAAACACTGTTTTTTTATGTTAAATATATTTAGAATTGATAAGTGCATGGTCATAATTTGATGTAGAAAAAAGATAAATATATAAAGGAGGATGATAGAAGGTTTTTTAAAAAAATATTTAGAATACCTAATACTTACAAGATTTTACTAGGAATTATTTATAGATACAAGCCAAATTTCTGTGAAATTTCTGTACTTTCATATGAAAGAAACAAATAAAATTGAGAAAAAAGGTTTTCTGAAAATTTGCATACGGAAAATTTAAATCATTAAAGTAAATGTCATGAAATATGAAAGTGTTATAAAGACATATCGCAGCTTTATTTGATTGTTTGAATTATCTGAGTATTTTATAGTTTTATTTTTGAAATTTTTTATGAAGCAAGATCTTTGTGTTTCATATGCCTCAAGCTATGCAAGTTTGGAATATTTTGCTAGCCAATGACTTAACTAAAGAAATATCTAATAACGAGTAGACTTATTAAAAGGATACTTATTTATTATTTCCTTAAAAGGTCTTATTTATGAGCACGAGGAAGATTTGTGAAATTAACCTTTCTGTTTGGAAAGAAATTAACAATTAATAACTATTCTGTAATAAAATTATTTTTTATCCTATAGTCTTCCTTCCTTTAGAATTTTTGTATACCCCTTGACTACACACACAGAGAGATAGTATATGCATTGCAGATCTTTCTGTATTGTTTTCACTCACAAAAAATGACCCTGTGTTGTTTCTAATGCCACCTGTCTGAGATCAAGGTCCACGGATTTCATCGCGGCAAAGGGCTAGAGCAGGCATGTCAAACTCATTTGATATCATGGGCCACTTGAACTATTTTATATTAAGTTGAGGGCCGCATGTTTACAATGTTCAAAAAATTAATAAAGCAGGATTTCTAGAATGATCATATACTATATTTATTAAACTCATTGTATTACATATTACACATTCATAATCGTATAATATTTCATATTATTTTTTTAAACTATAGATGTTTTATATTGATTTATAAAAAAACAAAAATAAAAGTTATAATACGAAATACAATTTAACATTAATTTTAGAACATATTTGACATCGTTTTTTAAATCAAAAAAATCATCAGAATTTGGGTGAACGTATTGAGTTCATGTAATTTTTAAAAAATGATAACAAATGTTGATTATTTAATCTTGACCTTTCTGGATTTTTGTTATTTTTCATTGAAAAAAAAAGTTTCTCGCTTAAATAAATATTTCCAAACATGCCCATTCATTATACATGTAAAAAATGATAACATTTTTAAAAACCGATCTACAGATGTATATGTATAAAAATCCAGAGTTTTTCAACTTCCAAATATTTTTGCTTTAGCAAAGAATCATAATTGATTTCAATTAAATCCATTTGTGAGATTTCATCAACAATTTCATTATATATATAAAGAGGTGAAGTTAAACGAAATTTTAATTCAAAATTTTAAAAATCGAATAATATTCGATCGAATTTCATTTCTAACAATTTAATTAGGTGATAATATTCTGTAAATTTTAATTTAAGTGATTTAATCAATAAATTTTGAAAGTTAACAATGTGTGACAAGTTTCCTCTTTCTATTTGTAATAATTTTTGTGTAATTATTTTTTTGAAGCGTTATTATATTATCAAATGGCATTGTAACAAAAGGATATTTGCCTTGAAGCTTAAGTTAAGTTGACTTGTAATTTCAACTGAGAAAGCCACAGGATTTACCCAGTGTTCATCATTTAATTCATTACATTAATAATTTCTTTGTTTCCAAGAAAATAATGATAATTTCCAACAATATAAAAAATCGTTTTAACACTTTATGACTCGAAATCCATTGAGTTATTATATGGTTGGCTAATAAATTCACTTTCTATATCTTCCAGAAGTGAAGAAAATCGACGATGCTTAAGTCTACATGCTCGAATATGGTTTACAGTTTTACTAACTATTTTAAAATATGTCCAAAATCCAAGTAATGCCCAAGAACAGTACTTTCTATGGAATAATACATTGAAAGTGTTTAAAGTTATTATTACCATGCTGTTTGCTTGTTTCTTTCAATTTTGCGATTCCTTTAGTAATACTGGTCATGGTAGGTGCACTATCAGTTGCACGACAAACCAACTTTTCCAAGGAACACTTCATCAAAATTTTAAAAAAATCATCAAAAATATTTATTATGCATAATACATTCTCGACTATATCAGCGCCTCTGCTGATTACAGAATTTCGACTTAAACTAAGACTTTAAAAAAAAAAATTATTTCTGCTGGACATGGTACAGTTTTTTTTTCTTCCCCGAATCTGAGCCGCCATTGATTGTAAGACTTACCCCAAGTTCTCAACAACTTTTTGTGAAAAATGAAAAATAGTGTAAAAGGGTTTATTGATTTCAAACGAAATTAAAATAAATTTAAAATGGGAACTAAAAAGAACTGAATAATTACTTATTTTATCAATATTTATACTTTTAATTACATACATGAACCCATAATTGCTCTAAATACCCCATCCAACAAATTTCTTTTCCTTCGATTTTAAGCCGCACCCGATTTTCAATAGCATTAACATTGGGGAAAAGTGCGGCTTAGATTCGAGTAGATACGGAAATTCTTCCGCTTCGTCAGCATTCGCTAACAAATTCTTTTTCAGAAAAGGGTTTCGATCTGTCCTTGCGATTAAAAGTGAAAATATATTTATAGATTTTTTTGCAGTTTTATTTTCTTTAACAAATTTAGGTTGCCTCGGTAGCCTAGTGGTCATAAGTTCGAGCCTTGTACCGCTGAAGACTCGCCATGCAGAGGGGGCCGATGCACTATGCTCAAATGTTCTCCCGTTTGTGTGGTATGGAAGTTAGGAGAGGAGGATGCCAGCTCAGGTGTCGTTCTCGTCACTTGACCATGGTCCGTCGCCAAACGCCCTCGAATAGCTGAGCAATGCAACGTTAATATTCACTCTCACTCATCCACCAAATTTAGTGAATACATATATTTTTCATTTTTGAAGAGTTGATTTCAATTTCGACACGGCTTCACAAAATTTCGCAACATATTGTTTATAATTTGTTTTCTGATTTGTGTCATAGTACCCTTTAAAATTATATCCCTTAGCAACTGAATTGCAGTTCCCATTTTTCTTGAAGATTAGGATGCTCATCTTCAGTTCATCTTTTCTTACTCTGTTCTTGAAATTTGATTATATTTTTATTAAATGACTTTCTAGTTTAATATGAATAAAAACCAAAACCCACTTCCATTCACAAACGATTGAGTAAACACCACACTTTTTTTTTTGTCTTGGTCATCTTGGGGTTTTTAAATTTTAAAAAATAAATCTCTTCAACTGCCTCTGATGTTACGCTATTCTCCTCTCGCTGATTGGACACTTCAAAGAGAAATAAAAGTCACACACACGATGAATCGTTGCACGATGTACAGCAAATAATATTCATTAATGTATTTAATAATCTAATAAAAATTAACTTATTACAATAAAATTAAATGAAAAAGTTTAATAAAATATTAAGAATAATTTTTATTTAAAACTATTTTTATAATTAAATAGAATTTTTTTAAAAACAAGAATAGATAACAGGTTAATATGTTGTAAATTAAAAAAAAAAGTTTTCCAGAAATAAATTTTGAAATAAAACTGCCCTTAAAGATTGATATTTTTAAAATTTTGTAAAATGTCTCCGCGGGCCGCATGTTTGACATGCCTGGGTTAGAGTTTTACGCCTGTCATTAGCCGTAGCTTGGAGCACCATTCTGGTGACAGTGCGATTTGGCTCGGTTCCACCCCAATTTTGAGGGAGAACACCCTCCAGTCACCTCATCTCTTCCCCTTCCACTATCCTCACGAGAGGATTTGCAGCTCGACAGCTATTTAGAGTACCCCCATGCTGCCAATGCACTATACATTTACAAATATCCATACCTTCTCCGGAATTCGAATCCAGGCCCAACAGTCAACGTCACTGACCACTATATTGGATGGGCAGCATTATTCCTGTTATTTGTATCAGTCAATCCTTTTAGTCTATGTGATAATGACTAAATAGAATTGTGGTCCTATTCCTCTTCTGTACTATATATTTACTCTTGTAATATGAAAAAGAAGTGATGGATCTCTCAGTCAGAAAAGCTTGATAATACTGGACTTGTATGCGACGTCTTGATTTTTGACTATACACATTTAAGAGTATTTTCTAGTTTATTTCCTAAGTACAAATTAGGTAATTTTCTTATTCAATTTCAAAATTACATTGTTTATGGGTAGCATATTTAAAACCAAGTTTTAAATTTGCCAAAATATAAAATAAATATATAAACAATGATCTTTATAATTTTAATAACTTAAAAAGGATAAATTCTTAGGAGGTTTCGAGAAATTTCCTGATATAGGCTGAAGGTACCTAATTGTTGCTACCAATTCAGTTGGATTGCTTAAAAATATTCTTTTGTTCTGAAGTTTAAGTTGAAATATTTTACTTGAAAAGAAACCAATTTCACTTCCTTTTCCAGGAAAGGATAAACACTATTTCATAGACTTTTAAAAATGTTTGTTCATGTTCAATTTGGAGAACAGTATCTAGCATTTCTTCTTAAATTTGGTAAAGATCATCCAATAACTCCAAACCATCTTTTTTTTAATGTATAATAAATGTGAATAGAAATCTGTTCACTGTTCAAATAAATTGAAACAACTTCAGTTTACAAACATTTCAAAAATGAAAGAATTATGATATCTCTTATGTGTTTGATTCATTCGAATAATGTTTCTGTTTTTATATGTGTATTTCTCTATTAATTACATAATCTTAATAAATCTTATTTGATTTCCATTTTAGATATTTGTTTTCATGAATGCCTGAAAAACAATGTTACATCTTTGAATCTTCTTTACATATGTTTGTTCACCAATTTTTTTAAGTGCTTCATTTATAATCTCTTCATACAAATATACTACACAGAAGGAATATATATATATATATATATTATATTCTTATGTGCACATATGTTCAGTAAACTTTGTACTATTAAAAATCAATAAGGTTGCATCTCTTCTAGACAAACCAAGCAAAAGTAACTTTGTTAGTTTTTTTAATCATCGTATGGCTGCAGGTGCAAGTTTTGTTGTTTTGTTGCTTGGAATTTCTAAATGAAATTGAATTGACCTTTTTCCGTTAGAAACTATCAGATCTAGATTTGATAAATGTTACTTAATACTCTTATATATTAATTCTTGGACACTCCAAAATTCAGTACTGTAGTTTACTAACTGCTGGCCAAGAAGCATTAGTTATTTAAATGAATGAATAATTTTTTCATCATCATAACGATACGAAAAGAAACAAAATTGTATTTAAACTAATTGTATTTGTTATTTAAAAAAGGAAAAAAAGATTAAGTAATTTTAACTAAGCAGAAGTTCTTTTGTGCCTTCATAAGATTATGATTAAAAATATTACAGCTTTTGAATGTATGTATTTAAATTACAATTTGATTTTTATACTATATCACTCTCTCAGTTTTCAAAACTACATTAATTGCTATTGGTTGGAAAAAAAAGATTTGTTTTCTTGTACTCTAAAATGTATATGAATAAAATTTCTTTTCTCAAAAGACTGAATTTTGTACGTCTCAAGCTCAATTTTGTACTTCTCTAAAATATAAAACTATATATATTGAATTAATACAACATATATCCATATGCATATAAAATTCATATATACACTGGTATTCAAAATTAAGAGAATTTTCAAATTTGGTTAATTATCTCTAGAACTAATGGCCAGGTTTTAATGAAATTTCATGTGTACATAGGGTTGATAACCATTCAACAGTTATAATACACCCTCATGATCGTCCGTAACACTCAACAGTGTCAGAAGGTATGAAACAGCGGTTGCAGAATAGAAAATAATATGGATTAATAGGGAGTATGATCCCCTGTTACAGATATACAGGCCTCACCCCATGATTTTATACTGGAAATAAGGGAGTTTATGAGGCCCTGTGGCAGTTGGTCCCACTCTTTCAGCGACTCGGATGGTTCTCAGAAGGGTGTTGTGAGTGGCAGTTGACCTCCGCAGAGCATCCCAGGCATACTCCATAGATTTGAGGTCTAGAGATTTGGCTGATTCATTCCTCGGGTTAGTATCCTCACTTTCAGAAATGTGTCGACCAGGTGAACTTTAAGTGGCCACACGTTGTCATCCATTTAGAGGAAACCAGGACCAACTGCACCCCTGAAAAGGCGATCATAGGGCTCCAAGACCTCATTCCTGTACTTCACAGCAGTCATAGTACCTCTTTCAAAGACGTGGAGGTTTGTTAGGCCATCCAATGGCATGCTTACCCAGACCTCCGTTGCCGTAATGGTCGATTCCTTGGAAATTTGAGGGATGGTAGCTGGTCCCTGGTTCTCTCCATATGAAAATACGCCGAGAATCACTGGTTAGGCTAAACCGGAACTCATCGGTGAAGAGAACGCTGACCCATTAATCCAGGCTGGAATGTCTAGGATCTCTGCTCCATTTTAAAGGGATTCTCCTGTCTGCAGAACTAAGCGGGATGCAAACTACTGGTCTTTTTGCAAACAGCTCTTTCTAATGTCTTCCCGAAGCAATTACCCTTAAAACTCAGGTTTCCGTGACCGCATACAACTCATGAGAGAGCTGAAAAGCTGTAGACTCGCTATAATGGACGAATGGCAATCTTCTCTGGTCATCGTGGCTCTTGAACGACCTTTCTCATGCTTTCTCTCGATGGATCTGCTGTCCAGAAACTGTTTCCATAAATTGAACACGACGCTAGGCGCTCAATTGAATTCTTTACAAATCTGGATTGAAGACTGGCCTGCTTCTAGCCTGCCCCTAATTAACAACCTCATTCGATTATCTAAATGTTGGTGGCTACTTCTTTTTACCGTTAGAATTTAAATTTAACCGATTGCTGCAAAAAAAAAAGCGAATGAAATGCGTATTTTTTCACGCACGCTTATAAATTCTTTTCCTCTACAAGCTCCGCCCCACACACGTATACGATTACATATTCGACGCACAAGGTTAGCATCTTTATTTCAAAGCAATATTTCTATATTTCGTTCAATTATCTTCATGAAATTCGACAAAATATGGAAATTCTCTTATTTTTTAGAACACCAATGTTTATATTATTATACATATATATTCCATGCATAACATTATGAATATAATTTTTCTTTTTGTTTTTATGAATTTAACTACACTGCTTTATTTTGAAGAATATAGCTACGTTTGTCAATAGTTAAAATTTCTACTTGTAGTTTTGATTTAAATTTATGAACTTTTGTACATTTTAAAATTCAAGGCAAGAAGTTTCTCCAACTTCTGCTTATGAGAATTAGAGTATAAAACAATAAATATTATTTTAAAAATTTAAAAAAGGAATGTTTTAATGGTAATTTTATTAATTATATTCAATATATTTATATGCATAGATATTGTATTTCTTTTTCGATGTATATGAAGATTCTCTAAACGTTTAATAGAAACAATGAGTTATATTTCCTTAAATTAATGAATATAATTTCTTTTTTAAGATTCGAGAAAAAAGTGAAAGGAGTACACCAATGCGACAAAGTCGTTCTTCTGTTGAAAATAGTAGTGATATCAGTGGACCAAGTTTCAGCGAAACAGATAGCTTCAGTAATAGATCTGGTTATTCTAGAACAACTCCATCATCTCGATTAAGTTCACGAAGTGTGTAGTATTTTTGTGTGTGTGTGATATTATATTTTGAAATTCTGAAGCTTAAATAATGTAATTTGTTTTTATATAATTAGATATATACGTCTCTTTAATTTTTTCGGGGGGGGGGGGTAATATTAGGTGTGCAGTAATATGCAAACTTCCCTCGTGTTACTATTTTTGTTTTGAATTTTGCTTTAAAATGTAGTTTTTTTTAACTGAGAATTTGAATATTATTTTAATTCCTTTAATGGTGTTGTCTTTATATCTTTAGTGTTATTCTTTTAAAAACTTAGTTGAAAAAGTTCGCATTTTTTAATATTCTAAAAATGAAATTGCTCGCACGCGTTTGATTCACTTGCTTTCTTTATAAAATACTCTATTTATAGGAAAGAATAATATAAATCTTTATTACGCTAGTCCCCTCCCCCCTTTTTGTACATGTTGAAATTATATTGTAGAAATTTTTAAGTCATGTTTTATTCTTAAACTCATTTTTTTAAATTTATTTTTTTCCTTCCATAGTGGCAAGCGGTAGGCCATCAAGTAGACCTTCTAGCCGACAAGGCAGTCGACCACCAAGTCGAGCACCCAGTGATCTTTCCCAAGATGGCGTTGACGAGTATAAAACTAATCGAAAACAAACTATAACAGGAAATGGTGTAACTCAAAAGATGTTAAGTTTACCAAGTCATGGAAAAATTAAACCTACATCTGAAACATCTAGGATTCCATCAGTTAAGAAATCAGTGAAACAACCTTTGAGTCAAGAGATTTCCCGAAAGATGGAATCGAAAAAATAGTGAAATCATTCCAACTGTAGTAATATTATATATACTATCAAATTTCATTTTATGCTCCTCAATAATGCAAGTTATCAAATGCTATTAATTGTTTGCAAACCTAGTACTTATTGTACTAGGAATTTAGTTAACACTTCAAAAGTCATTTATCAGCTCACATTTAATTATTGCTCTTAAATCTATATATACATTTGTATATATTATATACAAAGTTTATGTTTTGTATAAGCTGGTGTTGTTGACAAAGCTTTTTATACTACTACTGTAAACAAAACTATGCTTTGCAGTTAATCACTATGCATATATGCTAGTCTTTATTTGCCAAATATACTTTTATGGTGATGGATGTACACAAATATTGAGCAGATTTGACATTCCATTGTACATGTTTCTAATATCTTTGTAAATTTGAAAAATATACTGCATGCATTTGAAAACATTGAATATGAAATACAGTAGTATCACAGTTGCTATAAAACTGTTAAGGTTAACAACTGTGTTTCAGACGAAAAAGTTATTGTGAATTTATGTAAGTGAGTGTCGATATTTTTGCACAAAATTTAAATTTTTAAGAATTTTATGTTCATATGAATCATGTAAAGAAGCATTTGCTTATGAATCTAAAATGTGCCAAGGAAACTTAATTTAAAGTATGTAAGATATAGAAAAAGAGAAAACAAGCTAATTTTATTTAGGTGCAAATAAAAAACAAACATTTTGTTAGTAAACTGTAGGGACGCTTTCGATTGACATTTCTCTTGTATAACTTTTTTAACATCCATTTACAAGCTACTTTAGCATGTTAAATTAAGCAATGTAATATGGGAATTCATATTTTTAGAGTCTTATCTTAAGTGCTGAAAACTGATTTGAATATTATAAAACAGTAACCTTACCTATTTCATAATAAATATAAATAAAGATATATATATTTAAAAAAATGTGTGACTTGTTGAATTTATATCTTTGTTGCATGCATTCTTATTATAATTTACATTTACACTTTTATATCAACTTATTATTTTCAAATTTATGATGAAAAAGAAATGCATATATTTCCTTATAAATTGTTTTCATGTGTTTCAATAGGAAATATACAATATACATGATTATAACATACAGGTGCTTTAATAATTATCCATTTTGTTTGTTAAAATATTAAGCAGTAATTTTATGTTGTGATTCCAAGCCATAGTCTTAATACTATTCAATATATATTCGAAAAATTGAAATTTTTTTCAAAAAATAGATATATATGTATGTTTTTAATTTCCCTTTCTTTTATAAAAATGTGACACTTATGTGTCAAAAATGAAGTTAAAAATATTCATAAAATGAAATAAATATTTGTGTTCACAAAATGTTTTTGAGATATAACATTTATGAGGAAAAAAACGTGCTGTGCTATATTCATTTTGAATCTGTTAAGGTTGTCTATGACTAATATTACATAAGATTTTTTTTTTGATTTTTTTCTTTTTTTATGGCGCAAGGACCAATTTAGATCACAATGCGCCAAATATTACATAAGACTAAAAGTATGAACCACATTTTGGAGCAGAAGGAAGCTCCAATATTAATTCAAATTGAAACGAGCCTAATTCCCTTCTACCCTGTGACCCAGCCAAAGGTATGGAAGGAATTAAAGGATCATTCGACATGATAAATTTCAATTATTCTATTTATCATCTATAATCGACTCGAACACAAATAACACTGTAAATAGGATAATTCAATCAAGCAACATAGGGAAGAGACGAGATTCGCTTTTGGGGAGAATACATATAATAACCACTTTATGATAATGTGGTTCTTAATGTTACTTTACACAAAAGATAAGTACTTAATGTCCACCTAACGACTTTAACACTTTAAACATCAATGCAATATGAAGTTGACAGTACTTGACTTAAGCTAATTTCAAGACAGTACTTGATTTGAAATTAACTTTCTCTTCCTGGCTATAATCTTTTACAAGGTACTCTTCATCTTGAATCTTTCTTGTCACCTTTAGTTAACTAAACTTTTCATTCACTCCTCTCTTCACTTCTAATTCACTAACCTTTTAACTCGCAGACTAGGAATACATAAAATAAACTTAATTTGCATATCGTCTTTCCTTCTTTAGGAGAAGATTAATGAATATTGCTGGCCCAAAAAATACCCAAGAGGATTAATAGAAGGTCGCATGTAGATCCGTCACAAAATACTATAGGTATTTGTTTTTAGGATAGCGTTCTTAGAATTTTGAATTTTTTATAATATGCAGTTTTTTTTTCTTTAATGCAAAATAGATATTTAATTTTCCAAGTTTATGTTCTCGAGTGAAACACCTTCCATATTTTTGCAAAAAATGGTTGATTTAAGGCGTGTCGTGGTGCTAGGGGTGCACGACTTTAAATACGTCGAGGCTTAAACGTCCTTCCGTCAGTGTGGTGTGGTAGGGGGTAACAGCTCAGGTGTCATCCTCGTCACTTGACAATGGTTCAAACTTACGAAGTCCGTCGCCAAAAACCTCTCTTCTCTGGAGAGAACTTTTTCTGAAGGATTAGTTCTGATCTTTGGAGATCCCCTAAAATCATTTAAATGTCAACAGAAGAAAGTTCTAGATAACACTGTACGATTTCCTTCTGACAATTTATGTTACAACCAAACACACATTTACTCTAGAATCATTAGAATGAAATGGAAACATCACTACATTAACAATTTTTCTTCATTATAATTCTTAAGAAAACATGTTGGTGTACCACATTTCTTTAAATAAAAACATTTAAGTTTTATAGTATATATCAACCTAATTATCAGTATGCGTAACTCCTTCTGGATGAACTTTACATGAGAAAGTAAAAACTGTTTATTTTTACTATTTACAGGAAGTATTTCAATGCAATTATGAATTAGTAGTAAAAATGATCAAGGAATTTAATTTTACAATTTATTTTTAGATTTGCAAACTAGATTATTAAGAAAATGGACTTACTAAAAGTCTTATTTCGATTTGTGAAGTTACGCATTCTGAGATAATTAGGCCGACGCTATATACATGAAATTTTTTTATTATTAATGTGTTACAGAGTTTTAAAGTTAATTACATAATATATCTATGACTCTGGTCTAACTTTAATGTGCACTGGTGTTTAAAATTAGGAGAGTTTTCAGATTTGGTCGATTATCTAATGGGCAGATTTTAATGAAATTTGGTATATAAATTGAGTTGACATAATGCGAACAAAAATAACCGTTCAACAGTTATAATACACACGCATGATTGTATATAAAATAAATCGGAATCAGAAGGTATCTGATTCTGATTAGAGCAGTAGTTGATTAGAACAAAATTTTTTTTAGTTAATTGAGGGTATGGTACTCTCTTACAGATACACATGGGATTTTGTACTGGAAATAAAAGAGTTTATGAGTTGCTGTTGCAAATAATTCCACTCGTTCAGAAACCCTGTTTTCAGGCCTTAGGTGGTTCTCGGAAGGGAATTGCAGTTGCCCTCCCCAGAACATCTCAGGCATGCTCGATAGGGATGAGGACTGGAGATCAGACTGGCCAATCCATCCGTGGAATATCCTCATTTTCCAGAAATTCATCGACCAAATGATCTGTGTGGGGGATTAAGTTGTCATCCATTAAAATAAAATCAGAGCCAACTGCACCCCTGAAAAGACCAACATAGGGATCCAAGATTTCATCTCTATACCTCACATAGTCACAGTGCCTATTTCAAAGACACGAATGTCTCGCAGCCATCCAACGTGATGCATGCCCAGACCATAAAGCCTCCCTTACCGTCGATTTCTCGGATATTGGTAGCGAGACTGTATGAAAGTATGGCGAGAATCACTGGTTAGGCAGACTTATCAGAAAAGAGAACGGTCGTACATCGATCCAGGCTTCTATCTCTATGATCTATGCACTATTTTAAAGGGACTCTTCTGTCCTCAGAGCTAAGCAAACTGCCCTCTCTAATGAAGCAACCAATCACCCTTAAAACTCGGGCTCCTGTGGGTCCATACAATTCAAGAGAGAGCCCTCTTTCCCCTTCAGAGGATTGAAAGAGAGAAGTTTATTGCCTCTTTCGAAATCTTTAGACAAATATTTCAGCCAAAAACCTGACCAGTGCCAACGTCGTATTGCCCCGCAAAAAACTAAACGTGAATAATATAGGATTGAAAATAAAATCTATGTAATATCGAATGTTGTTTGATTAACGTCACACTTTGAAGCTACACTAAGACTATCGACAACCTCGTAATTTTAACCTTCAGGCAAGGGACGGAGGACAATACCTAAACTAGCATCCCAGTTTTCAATCTCCCACGTCCCCCAACATAAAGACTTTGAGCCTTGGCCCTCTTTATAAAGGGTCTTCAGTGGTACCAGAGCTCGAACCCATGACTTGAACATCGCCACGCCGACCACGAGTTTTTGACCATGACCCTCTTGGATACTGCACTGCGAGAAACGATTTTCAAAACTGAGAGCAAACTACTCACACACTTTTGAGTACTTCACATTCTCAAAATAGCTCCGATGCACACGTAGTCAAATTTGAGAATCGCACAATCTCAATTTAAGCAACAAGTACATTCTCGTTTTTGAACCTGTTACGGGATCAAGTTTTTGAGAATGAAAGAACAAAATGAGTATATAATGCACTCATTTTTGAATTTGTTAATGTATCAAATATGAGTTTAAAACAATAAAATGAGTATGTATAGCATTCATTTTCGATACTGTTGTATCTAATATGAATTTTTAACAGGAAAATATGTATTAACCCACAAATCTTCAGGGATTTAAAAATGTGATACCCGAGTTGTAAATTTTCACTTTCTACATCTTACGTATTATTTTATTTTCATTTCATGAAATTTTTACACTTAACTTCGAAATCAAAATTCATTTTACATTTATTGTGTGTAACAAAAAGGTACTCGCATATTATCGCGAAAGTGCCTAAGTTAAAGATAACTCGCCAAATTGGCAGTAACGATTTCGCATGTGTCCTACGCGCTGAATTAGCAACCATGTACTTCGTTTTATATAATGTCGCCAATACGGTGGCGACAATACGCAAGTATCAACAAAAAAATATTACTTTTCGAAAAAAAAAATGCAACTATTATTTGATCACAAACTGCATGTCTTCGAACTTATACCGCAAATATAAATCTTTGAAAACTGCAAAAATAAATTCGATGTTATCGTTTAACAAATGTGTATGCATTTTGAACTAGTTCCAGAAGCAATTTGATTCATTATTTATATTTGTTTCTCTAGAAGCATTATATTGTTTCCTTAAAATCATATACAAGCAGAAAATGAACTTTTATTTAAAAAAAATTCAGCCCTTCAATAATAAGTTATTAGAAATATCTAGGAAACATTATGATAAATAACAGATTTTTCAACGTAAAAATTTCAAAACAATGCCAGAAAGAAATAGTTTTTTACATATGTAACCTGAAGAAAAAAAACCTTTTGACTAATATAACACTCATTAGGCCCAGGTGTGTAAGTACTCTTTTTATCAATTGTTTTGTTTAAATAGAAACACATCCATCCAGATGGAAATAAAGAAAATACATTGCTATATTACAAATTAAGCTTGTTTTTATTTAAATCAACTGATTTTACACTCTCCTATACCAAAGAAAACAAATATTATAGTTTTTAAGTTAATGTTTTTTTAAATTAAAATATATATATACTTAAAAAATTCAGTCCTTAGAAGAATGTAAAAACAACTAAAACAGTTGATTTTTAAATTAACAAAACATTTAAAATGCACAAGTTTTTAACCAACTGGAAAGAGTTTTTAGAGAAGTTTTCAGCACCCATTTAGAAGAAAAAATAACATCCCAAGGACCAACATAATCATAATTTAGCCACTTTACTTAGTGTACAGTATTTTATTTTCAATATTTTTTTTTTCCAATTATTCACTGTAACAAGAAAAATAAAACAAACCAAAATCATATTGTTGAAATATTTATTCTGGAAATTGTACACTTACATATATACTTTAAAAAATAAACAAGAATATAAGTGAAATTTTTGAAATTTCTTTTTATAAACACTATCTAATCCATATTATAGTCAACTCCATTCTTATTTGTGTAGAACAGATTATGTTTTAGTGTAATATACATTGAATTAATTGTAAATATAGGAAGTTCTAGTGAGTAAAAGTACATAAATAAACAGCTTTTTTATTTTTTTATTATCAAATCATGTCTTTGAGTTACGAAATGTGAGTGAAAATGCCTTTCAAACAGTGTCGTTTCAAATAAATTACATGTTAGGATATGCGAGTCATCTAAATTATTTACTGCAGAATTTATAGATAGCTGGTTCTGAGAGGAATTTTAAAAGTTTTCTCATTGAGTAAAATTTTTACAAATTTGTTCATAATTATATAATTTTCTAAATGACTATCTACAAAATTTAGCATAACACATGTAGTGATATGCTCTGCCCGTATGAGTATTTAGAACAAAGGCTACAATGTGAAACTAATGGTCATTGGCAGAAAGTACGAAACGTATTTTTTTTTATTTTTATCAAATCAAAGCATTTTTGAAGTTACTAAATAAACATGAAAATGCCTTTCAAACAGTGTTGTTTCAAATAAATTACATGTTAGGATACACGAGTCCTCTAAATCATATATGCTGAAGAATTTATACATAGCTGGTTCTAAGAGGAATCTTAAAAGTTTCCTCATTAGAGTAAAATCTCTGCAAATGTTGTTCCATTTCTAAAAAGATAAACGCTATGAATCCAATTCTTTGAATGTTTTATTAATATATTCGAGGGATTTGAGTATATTGAAAATAATTCAAATAATTTTCAATATATTCAAAAATTTTCAAATTTTATTTGTGAATTTTATTGATCAAGGAAGAAAAATATATTAATTAAAAATAAAGTTCAAGTAAAATTACAATTAGCTGCCAGTGAAAAAAGTATGATTTCAGGTAGATTTACTATCATGGCCATACAAATTTGTATCATAAACATCCGCAATAAAACATACAGCTGTCAAATTATTTAACCTGTCTGTAAACTATTTTCACTTTGCTGCCATGCTTATCACATTTCATAACGGCCAAAATAAGCAAAATCTCAATCAAGAATACGAATTAAAAAAATATTAGAAAACAAAGACAGAAAATGCAAATTTGTTGATCCTTTTAGTCCATAAAAATTGAAAGCGGAGCCCTAATATTCTTTTTATAAAAGTACTCGCCAATAATATTTGAAATATCCATTTATGAATAAATGACAAAGACTAAAACTGCAATCTTGACAACAGGAAGCATGGAAATGTTTAAGTTTGTGAAAAAAATCTACTTAAAATCATCTAAAATTAATAAGGATACTGCCATAAATATAAATTAGATAAAAATTCATTTTAATGTACTATAATAATAATAATATCAAACAATATACATAATAAAATAAAATTACGAAAGAGAATAAAATAAAGTATAAAAAATAATGGATTGCAATCACAGAACCAAATTTAAAAATATTGGTAACCATATTGTAATGTTATCGCCCAACTTGACGATTGTCAACAACAATACTTGGTACGTAGTGTACCGATATCAAATTAGAACATTAATTTCAATACTCAAAAACTAAAAACGACAAGTTTTCTCCTTTTCCCTATAACCTGAAAAGTAAAAAAAAGTCATTTAACGATGGTTTCTACTACCTATCTTGTTATTCTGCTTTCGTAATTCCATGGGGGAAAAACTTGGTATTAAAAGCCAACAAGTATAATTGAATATGAATAAGTATTATTTTCTGAGATACAAGGCTATTTCACTTTCCCCCACTGAAACAATTGAGGGTCAGGTTTTAGCATCTCATTATCTAAAAAGAAGAAATTTTCTTCATCTACGCTTTCATCTGTTAAAATATTTATGTTAATAAATATATTTTTTCAGCCACTGCAGTAGAAATAAAAAACACAAAAATCACTTGTTTTATTATAATGGTACTTCCTGTATGTCAGACTGAACAGATTTCTTGTGTTTTTCCACTCATGTACAGCATACCGGTAAAATCCTAGGAGAGCCTTGTCAAACCGAAAAAAGCACCACGCGAAAATGACTATGGCGGCAAGTAAATATAGCGTAACAAGGAGGATGCGTAATGAAAATATAGGTGAACAATACAGAAATTAATCAAATATATTTAAAATAAAAAAACAGCACTTACTTTCTTACTGTTGACCAAGTGGAAAATACAGCGTAACAGACCATGAATTCTTTCTTATACTTCTGCAGACATTGTCCATATATAATCCCATTCACTCATCACATTTAGGACATTCATAATTCGAAGCAATCAATCCTTCCTTCGTACATCATTCAATAAATTCTTTCTTACCTTTTGCATTTAACAAAGTAAAAAATCCTAAGGTATACTCACTCATACACGCAGCCATAATTCTAGCCCGACGACAAAATTGCTAGCCTACAAAATGGCAAAATACGAAAATTCCAGAAATAATTAGGTTCACCATATCTAGTGTAACAAAGTAGGCTTACCAAGATGATGCAATTATCACCAACCAAAATAATTTGCGCCAAGGGTGTGAGTTCTACTAGGATTCAACCGGCAAGATTATATGTAGCGAAGCACATGGTTGTGTCAATTTAGCTTGTACAACACGTGAAAAATCAGGATCGCCTACTTAGCAAATTATCTTGAACGTTGACATTTGTCGTAGTCTATCACTACTTCTAAGATTATCAACTCCCCTTCGGTTATCACCTGAATTTAGATGTGTTGAATTCATAATAAATTACTACTTATTTAATAAATCAATCTTATATTTATTGACCTTTCTTAATTAAGAGATTACACAAATACTATTCAAATTTTAAGAACAATAAAACACAGTGGAGTATGAGAAGGATTCAATAATCATGAACGACGGAATCTTAACTGAATCTAAGGCGGTCGACGCGTACAATTATAGCTACACACTTATACTTAATTTGGGAAATCAAACTCTAACCTGATACCTTTTGTTATGGCAGGTTTGTCTAGTTGCTTCTTCAATATCTGGATTCCTTTAATGGGTGGCTTTAGTCTCAGCTATATCTTAGTTCTTTCCCGAACTGATTATATCCACAACATACGGTAGATTCTACTTCCAACGTTAACACTTAAAAAGACACTTCTCATTCCATTTCACTCTTCATTTTATTTCCCCCTTTTATATCATTTTCGAACTTGCTAAACCTGAACTTATAAAATATCTTATTTGCATAAATCTTACTTTTGGCTCTCGGTGGAGATTGGTTGAAATAAATAAACCATTTAAAGAATGCGAGAGAAGGTTAGTGAAACGCGTAAGCACCCGTCACACATTGTTGCAATAATATGTAAGTACCTAAATTTTCTCTACCTTCCTTTAATAAATAAAAGCGTAAAATGTATTTAATCGTGTTGAATATCAAGAATCAGACATATATCTCATTCATTTGCATCAAAATAAACAAAACACTATGGTCACAATAAAGGTGTATTATAAACCAGAAGATCAATGACTATGTCTTTTTATTATTATAACAAATATTAATTTAATAAGATTTTTTATAGAAATATCACAACTGTTTTCAAGCAAAGAAAAGCATTAAAGCCATGAAAGTATAACCTATGTTATAAGATAAATCGGTACTTATACATATCACAACAATTGTCAGCGTTCAGATAACTCGCCAAGTTGGCAATACCAATTTCCCATGTGTCATGTGCATTGAATTGGCAATCATGTGCTTCGTTTCATATATCACCAAAAGGTTGTGATAATATGTAAATACTAATAAATCTAATTTAAATAATGTAAATTATTAATCAGACAAAATGTTAAATAAATATTAGTAGTTGCGTGATTTAATTTTTATACGTAATGTCTAAACCGAAGAGTAAAAACATTCTTGAAATATATTACGTTCAATTTTATAACTAATTTTGCTCATTCTGTTCAGTTAATTTTGATTCTTTCACCATTTGAAAATGAGAGTGAAAGGGATCAAAATAAGTGTATTGAAATTGTTGAAACTAAGACATTTTTTGTAACTTAATTAATAAGCTAAAAACGTACTTAAAAATTCTCAAGAAATTAATCTCCTAAAAAGATTAATAACTGTCAACAAAAACTTATTTTGTTTACTTACCTTTTTTTTAAGACATGCAAACCATTTTAGAGTTCAGTATGGAACTAAAATTATTCCAAACTAGCAAAAGAATAATTAAATTATTATTTGTCTATAAATAAGTGCTTTGGAGGCAAAAATATTTTGCAAGAAGAAATAAAGTAATTTTTTGGCTTTTAAAAACGTAAGTAAAATTTAAATCCTGAATCTTTTTGGTATTGATTTGGATACAATGGGTTGTCTAACAGCTGTATTCATTCCCACATTCAAGGCATCTTCTACAAACAGTGCTAATTGATACAGGGCCGATCCTAGCAGGTGTGCAGCGCGTGCACCGCACGAGGGCAGCCGCAGGCCACCTATAATTCTATAGATCAAGCAAAATTTTTTGCGAATTTCTCAAAATAATTTTTTAAAAAAATCGAATAAATATGTTGAATAGTTGTTGAAAAATCAACATAAGTCCGGATTTCCCGATAGCATTACATAGTTCAAGAAAACTAGAGTTAGTGTAGAGTTCACTAGTCCATTCTCCATTTTAATGCCTACTCTTTATACATATACTCCATTTCATAATTAAAATTCGAGGCAGAGCCGGCAATACCGCAATAAAGTATTTTTTTTGTTTATCAGTGTAACTAGTGGTGCATTGGATCGATGCTTACAAAGGCATCTCAAAAATGATTTTTGCGAAAGTTACTTTTCGAAAGCATCTAATATGGTTAATATTACCTAAGACACGAGTGTGTAAATTCAATATGCATTTAGGGAAGTTAAAAGTTTTCAATTTAATAATAACTTTACAATTTTGAAAAACAAAATAGTTAAAAGAAGTGATTTTTGTGTCAATGGTTTTACAACGCTTATAAACAATGCCCAATTTCCTTTCTAGTGTAAGTGTTGTACCTCTATTGCTTTACTTGGTATCAAGTTATTTGAGAAAAAATCTTGCAGCTTCTTTTGATCAAATTATTTTTATTGGCAATGCCTGCTAGAAAAACACTTCATCTAGTATTATTAATGTTAGCAAAATTCTTAATTTCATTTTTATGTTGTATGCACTTAATGGTACTTTAGTACTATAGCTAAAAAAATGCGGGTTTTATGCATTTTCTTAAAACCCTAAATGTTACACGATAGCATATAATCAAATAGGCAAATCAAGAGATTCACAACATAGCACTAAAAATAGATATTAAAGCTAATCATGATATATATATATATATATTTATATATGTTGTATACGCTCAGGCGCCACCAGCGCCACTCTCTGTAAGCGGGAGAAGGAACTTAGACTTACCCTTGTCCCAGCAGCGCGCGCCTAGTCAGGTTTAACAACCTGTAGATGTCATTAAATCTCTTAAAACTTGTCATTAAATCTCTTAAAACTTAAACGTCTCTCTTTCATTCAATATACCCCTAGACACCACCCTCTCTGTTACATGGGGGCTCTAATGGTTTTTGAACCCGTGTTAAAATCAAAAGTCGCCCAAAAAAAACGGCGCTCATCGAAATCGCCCAACACAATGGCGAATGCTTGATCAGCGAATTCCTCCGACGCCTACTAAGAGCCAATCCTCCGCTCCGAGACCAATACTTCCGTCTCCTTTGCCAAGCTAAATCAAAGCTTGAGACTCAACCACAAAAAGTCTCTTCGGCATCGTCCAAGTGTTCCAGTGAAACAAAAAGGCCAATTTCCCCGCCTATTCATCGCATCAAGAGTGTAAACTCCATCTGCTTCGTATCTCCAATCATCGCCGTGAAAAGTGAACAGTGGTGAACTCATCGCAAACGGATAGCTTTTTATAAGCGAAGTCTATCTGCAGTCTACAAACACTCCGATATCGTCAAATCAGGTAGGATCAAACCTTTTTTACTCAGCATGTATCGAAATACTAAGAAAGAAGATTTAATAACTGCCGCGAAAGAACTAGGTGTTACTGTCCCAGAAAATGCTACACTTGTGAATTTAAAAGCATTAATCGAACAAACTGACACTTTCAAAAACGAACCTGAATTCGTTAAGGATATGCTTAATTTACTCGTTGAGGAACGAAAAGAATCAGAACTAGAAAAAAAAGAAGCCGAGCAAACGGCCCAAAGAATCATTCAACTTGAAAAAAAAATTGAACTCGCGAATATAAACTCCGCTATAAATTCTAATAATTCAAACAATACTACTGCAACATTCGAAACACCATCAACTAACCTTTTAGAAAGTCTCATTAAATCCGTTAAGACCCTTAGTTTGCCAGTTCCTTCTAAACCTGCAAATTATAATTTATTTTTTCATTCACTTGAACGTGCGTTTACAACCAAAAATGTTCCACAGGAATTAAAATCAGATATCTTAATTAATATTCTCGGTGAAAAAGCTAACAGCATTTTACTTTATATCCCCGAAAACGAACTCCAAGATTACGAGAAAGTTAAACACATTATTTTACGAGAATTCCAACCAACCCCACAAGAATGCTTAATTAATTTTCGTAGGGCTCAACGATTGCCAAACGAATCGCACGTACAGTTTTCGTCACGATTAACAAGTTCTTTTGAATATTATTGTAAACTTCGTAATGCGAATGATTTTAAAACTTTGTGTGAGTTAATGATAGCCGACAAATTATTTTCAACCCTCGATCAAGAAACGCAACAACATATCGCGATACGCCAAAACGAATCTTGGTTAAAGCCTACTAAATTGGCTAGGGAATGCGATGTTTTCTTCGTAGCAAAGCGAAAGCCGTATTCCGACAACACACACCGTCAACCGCCGTATGACAGCAAAAAACAAAAATACAACTCGTCTCAGGGCTTTAATCGCTACAACTCTCGTGAAAAAAATTTCACAAATTATTCACGAAACACTTCAACAAATAACCCGCGTCGTAGTTCTCACAGAAACGAAACTCATTTCAATTCTAGACCTAATTCAAATCACGGTCCTGTTTGTAAAGTCGAAGGTAAAATGTTTAATAAATCCTTACATGAATTGCAATACAAAAATATTTTTGTTAATGATAAAATCGTGAAAACTTTAATCGATTCGGGATCGAATATTGTGTGTGTGAAATCTTCCCTCATTCCACCCGAAACAAAATCGTTAGGAACTGTTCAATTAACATGTGCTTTCGGAAATGAAATTCAAGCTAAACTTACTAAAATTAAATTAGCTCTTCCAAGTTTTCGTGAAAACCCGATCATAGTAACTGCAGCTGTCTGTAATAAATTGTATTTTGATTTAATAGTTCCACCTAATATTTTTGATGATTTAAATAAAGCAGAAAAAGAAAATGCACGGATTTAAGAAAAAAATCCTACTTCCTCTCATTCTAAGAACATTCTTTCGCATAAAAATAAAAATGATAGACAAAATAATTTCGCTTTTGAATCAGTTAGCCAAAATATGTTGAGCTTGCATTCTTTTGCACCGCAAACTATCCCAAATCATTCCGGCGAAGGTTCAAGGCCAAATGGCTCAATTCGATTTCAAAACATTTACAGTGCGAGTAATGTAAAACACCCAATGAATAAAAATTAATCGTTAAACTCTTCAAAACAGAAATTATTCGATAAAATAGAAATAAGAAATATCAACTGACGTCACAGCCCAGATCCGATCAAACATGTTATATAACTGATTTTCCGCGCGAAGCTAACGTAAACAAATCTTTTTCTGAATTTAAAATTAGCGATTGTAATTCTTTATCAGTTAATAATAAAAACGGATCTCTCTCTCTCTTTGCTTTTTCAAAATGAGGATTGTTATTTATCAAATTTAAATGTAATTTATCCTCAAGTAGATTTATCGCATATTTTGAACGTTGATACGCGTCGCGAAGTTGAAAACCTTATCCAATCTTACAAACCAAATAAAATTAAAGATACAAACTTACAGATGCAAATTATCCTTTCTGATGACACACCCATCGCGTTACGTCCTAGAAGATTAAGTCAAGCGGAAAAAAATATCGTCGAAAACCAAATTGACCGATGGCTGTCTGATGGAATAATTTCCCCAAGTTCATCTAATTTTACCGCACCTTTAGTTCTTGTCAAGAAAAAAGACCAGTCAACAAGACTCTGTGTTGATTTTCGTGCTCTTAATTCTAAAACAATTAAACAAAGATTTCCACTACCTCTCATTGAAGACATTTTTGACCAACTGCATGGAGCAATACTCTTTTCAAATCTGGACTTAAAAAACAGTTTTTTTCACATCAAAATTGATCCTGATAGCCGTAAATACACCAGTTTCATAACACATAATGGTCAATACCAATTTAATAGAGTTCCTTTTGGTTTGTGTAATTCTCCCTCACTATTTCAAAAATACATTCAAATTGTGTTTAAAGATCTTTTAAAAGACAACACTGTTATTATATACATGGACGACATTTTAATTCCGGCAAATTCTGAATGTGAAGGGATTGCAAAGCTTAAAAAAGTATTTGATGTTGCTGCTACTTATGGTTTAGAGTTTAACTTTAAAAAGTGTAATTTTCTTCAGCGGAAATTAACTTTTCTTGGCCATATTATTGAAGAAGGCACTATTCGTCCTTCAACAGCTAAAACAAATGCAGTCATGAATTTCCAAACACCTAAAAACACTCGGCATGTACAATCATTTTTAGGACTAACAGGCTATTTTAGAAAATTTATTAAGGACTATGCATCAATCGCACGACCTTTAAGCGATCTTTTACGAGACAAAGTTCCATTCACCTTTGGTCCTATACAAAAACAAGCTTTTCTCTCTTTGAAGCAAATTTTGTCTCAGGAACCTGTAATGCATCTTTATCAGCAAAACGCTCCATTACAAATACACTGCGATGCCACGCTATACTTCTACAAATGGACTCAAATCAGAACTTTCATCCAATACACTATATGAGTCGTAAAACTTCTCCTCAAGAAGAGAAATACTCCAGCTACGAGCTAGAGGTTTTAGCGATAATTACAGCATTAAAAAAATTTCGACACTACCTCGCCGACACAAAATTTCAAATAATCACAGACTGCCAAGCATTTCAAAAAACTATGTCAAAGAAAGATTTACCACCTAGAATAGCACGATGGGCTCTCTTTTTAGAAGACTTCGATTACGAAATACTTCACAGGCCATGTAAACAAATGCAACATGTTGACGCGCTCAGTCGTTATCCAGTCATGCTCATACAATACAACGAGACAACACAAAAAATTAAAAAAAGCACAAATTAATGATGAGTTTACATCCAGTATTAAACAACTATTACAATCATCTTCAGCCTCTGATTATACATTAAAAAACGATGTGCTGTACAAAATTGTCAACGTCCAAGAACTTCTAGTCGTTCCACTTGAAATGCAAAAACAAATCGTACAACTTGAACATTCTAAAGGACATTTCGGCATCAACAAAACTGAAAATTTAGTCAAACAAGAATTCTTTTCCCCAAATATGCGTAAGACTGTAGAAAATGTTATTGAAAATTGTATTCCTTGCATTCTTTCATCCAAAAAATTTGGCAAACGAGAAGGATTTCTACATCCCATACCAAAAGGTGATATATTCCACTTGATACCATATTGACTCCTACCATATTGACTTTTTGGGTCCACCCCCAAGTACCAATAAGAATTACAAATATATCTTTACTGTCATCGACGCTTTCACCAAATTTTTGTGGATTTATCCTGTAAAGTCTCCTTCAGCTAACGATGCTTTAGACAAATTAAAATTACAACAAGTAACCTTTGGAAGTCCCAGACGAATAATTTCAAACAAAGGAACAGCATACACTTCTACAGAATTTCAGAAATTTTGTCAGGATGAAGATATCGAGTTTATTTCAATCACAACAGGTGTACCGCGTGGAACGGTCAGTAGAAAAAATTCATGCAACGTTAATACCAGTCTAACAAAGCTTTCGCTTGAAGATCCCAATAAATGGTATAAACACGTATCATCAGTTCAACGAATAATTAACAGCACTGTTTCCATAGCCACCAAATATACACCATTTGAACTTTTAACAGGCGTCAAAATGAAAAATAAAGATGACATCAAAATCAAAGCCATTCTCGAGGAAGAAAATTTCCAATTATCTTTACAGAATAAACAACAAATGAGAGAAGATGCCAAATCCAATATCCTGAAATTACAAGAACAAAGTAGACTACACTACAACAAACATCGCAAAGAAGCAGAAAATACAAAGAAGGCGACAGAATTGCAATCAAGAAAACCCAGTTTGGAGTAGGTGTGAAATTGCGACCAAAATATTTTGGCCCATATGAAGTCGTGAAAGTTCGTCCAAACGACAGGTACGATGTAAAGAAATAGGAAGACAAGAAGGCCCGAATTTGACATCCACATCTGCTGATCTGATGAAACC
>BMAO01023928.1:0-12008 GCA_019973975.1 Trichonephila clavata | reverse complement strand
TCAACTTAGATTCTTTCAAATGTCCATTAAAGAAAAAATGAACTATTCGCTTAATTAATTATGTTTAAATATACAAGACAAATTTGAAAATACATGTCATTTTAATGTACTCATTTGGTATACAATATTAATATACTAGGATTCTAATTATATACAACATATAATTACTTTCAGAGTCTGATAATCTTAAAAATCGATTTTGCTGCAAGAGATTTGTTATCAGAATTTCTAATTATTGCAGAAATATTGTAAACACAATTATTTTACCCTTATCCATTGTTGATTCTCCACCCACGCAAGAGCTGTTATTCGTATTTTCTTAATTACAGCAATTACTGTATTTGATATCGCATCACCTCCCTCTGAGCTTCCTACACTGAATTTTAAATAAATCAGTCTTTTAGTAGTTTAAAAAAAACATCAACGTGTTGAGTGTGGGTGTCTTGAATTCAAAAGGTTTAATGGTAACTTAAAATCACTTAAATATGCTCCCTTCTAGTATAAGCTTTTCCTTCTAAGTTTAATTTACATTTTCTTTCTTTTTGAAAAATACATCTATTACCGTAATTGTTTATTCATTCAAGTCAGTGTTTTAACCCGAGACCTTTAATTTTCGATTAATTTAACTTCCTTCATTAATTTGATCAATTATTTCGTTCTTCTTACTGATGTTCATTAAAATACGTCATTTTCTTAGTCATTTCGATTGGGCAGAATTTAATATTAAAAAAATTGCTTAAGATTTAAAATTCTTAATTTTATATATAAATTTAAATTAATATTTATTAAATAAGGTCATATTTTCGTGATGTGTCCTCTAATGAATTCTTAGAAAGATAGTTTACAAAAGAAAGACAAAATGTAGTGATTTTCAGTTACTTCTAATCTAATATGGGAAGTCGATTAGATAGATTAAAATAAAATTGTATTAAACGATGTAATATATTTCAAATAAAACTAGAGTAAAATTGACATCTATTTAGTAAACTTGTTTAATGTCATGACAAAAATGCTTTTTGGGGAAAAAAAATTATATAAAGGATAGAAGTTAGTTATTTATAGATAATATATTTTGTTATTTAAAAGCTGAATTATCAGAAAAATATTTATAGGAAATATTTGAAGGAAGACCTCCCACATTGATTCAAATTTCCATTTATTTTGTCATGCATGACTGCTTTTAAAAATATCTTTCTTATTATCTGTTGTTGACATTTTAGAAATGTTTGTGTGTGTGTGGCTTACTTAGATTAAAAGGTTTTGCCGTTCAAAAACCATAAAAAAATAGATTTCTAAAATCCAGTTTCCTTTTCAATATTTAAAATGAGCTTATAATGGCCCAGCAGATAGGAAGGGGATTTATAAAACGCTTTAAATTGAGTAAATTAAAAGAACAATTTTTTGAAAGCAAAACATAATGGAGGGGAAAAAAATCTTAAGATTATCATATGTAGTTGTTTCGAATTACAGTGAAAATTGCAATAAGTAACTCTTGTTTGAGCCTAATGTATGTAACATATATATTGCTTTTAATTTTGCTAACAATAAAAAAAATTATAAAAAACTCAATAAATTTATAAATTAGAGTTGATTAGCTTCAAAAAAGTTATTTAGACAGGAATATTTATTTTCATTCGTTAATATGGATTTTCAGTTTCAAAACATTAAACAAAAAAAAGGGCTGATTGTCTATTCAAAAGTATCATTCCATCATACAATGAAGTCTGGCAATAAGAAAATATGTGTATCGTAAAAATATTCATTTTTTCCTGTTATATATGCAAGCAATTTTCTCCAGTTTAAATCTAAATCAGCTTAAGATATTTTTTTGAGAAAAACTTTGAACATAATTAAAACATTTTTTTTTTGTCCTTGAATAGAAATAGATGTAATAGTTAAAAAAGGAGATGTACTCATTAAAGTAAACACACAATAAGCTATAATTTTAAAACATTATTAATTTATTAATTAACTGAATATAGTCAAACGAATGGCATATTATTGTTTTCTTATTCATTATAATAACTTAAAAAGCAACATTTCTTGCAAAGATTTTCTTATTGAGCAATTTAAAGGTAAAATAAAATTTGCACAAAACGCGAATCACCTGATTTTTGAACACATGTTGATTCAAGTGTTATGTTTTCACTTAATATAAGAATGGTTCTATAACTCTAAAAAGTGTAATAATTTTCATTATTTAGGAAATATACTTTAGAGATACACTTCATTTCTTCAGTAATCAAACAGTAGCTGTATTTTGTAATAGGAAAGTATGTTAAGCATTAAATCAGAAGAGTTGAAATATTTGAGTGGATTTACGTTTCACATTGATTCTAAATTCAATTTAATGCATATCTTTTTTTCGTTTGGGACAAATTGCTGCTTGAGGTGAAACATCTACAGTGACATCTAATCAATATTTTAGATTAATCCATTCATAAACGTAATAAATTGCATTACAATGTTAAAACATACAGAATAAATATTTTTATTATTTAATTCAGAAAAAATTCGGACAGAAGATTGATAGGAGATGTAATTACCATTCTTAGAACGAGGAAACGTTCTTTGTTCTTTTTCCAAATAGAAGAATCTTATATTTAGACTAGCGTTTCTCAAACTATGAGACGCGCCACCCTAGGGATGCGCGAGCATATCGAAAATTCGAAAACAAAAGATTATTTAAAAAATTATTAATTTACTGAACGTAAACAAAAATACATTCTGATGTAATAAAAATAGAGTGCACATTTACGCTGATATACTAATACAATTATAAATGTATTATTTCTGCACAATGTATTTTATAATAAATTTAAAAGCACTAAACTAAGAACAACGTTAACGATTTCCAGTGACCCCATGGGCTTGTCATACATAAAATCATATATAAAAATTAACACTTATCTTGTTAATTTGTTCGGTTTATAATTAATCTCTTGACTGCCGATTAAAAGTTACACGATTCGCTCCCTAATGCCACCGTTTTCCAAGTCGGGACGTATATGTGATGTATTGGGGGGGGGGTGGGGTGAAAAGTGAAAAAGAATAAATAATCAAATCTTCTAAAATAAGTAAATCCTTCGCAAACACTATCAAGGTAATTTTACTGCATTCCAATGCTATCCATAACAATTTTATGGATAGCATGGCACAAAAAAATCATACTTAGGAAAAACGTATATATACGTTCGGGGCAATTATCGCTTTGGCTTGCGATACATTTATATACGCCGGTGGCAAGAGGTTAAAATCATATCGTAGCTTCAGCTTAAAAAAAAAGTATATTTTTAAAAAATTTAATGCATTGTTATTGTATGGAGGGGAGAAGTCGATGAAAATTATGATCGAATAATGGGTCGCAAGTATTGAAGCTTTGAGAAACACTGATTTAGACTCAAGAATATATTTGTTAAATACAATTTACAGCTATATATGATAAACACATATATTTCATTAAAAAAAATAGAATTTTTTAAAAATATATAATATTTTACTCTCTTGCATGAAATACACAAAAAACTCCAAAAACATGTAAAATTAATCACTGTTTTTTTTATTTAAACGACATGTTCTTTTCTTGACATTAAGGTCTAAGCAGCTTACATATCGTTTTGGAAAACTTATTAGCGGCAAGGGTGGATAAGTTAATTGGATTAAAATTTGACTATCAAAACGTAACAGAAATTGATTCAACTTTAGAGGTTTTACTTATGGCAATAAAGCTGAATCTTTGTTCTTGTGTGAAATACTATGCATAATGGTAAGGATTTTCTTACGTTTCTGACCATTCAAATTCAATACTATAAAAAACAACAGAAAACAAAGTCAGTTTTCGTGAACTAAAGCCAAACATTAGTTTTATTGGTAGCATAAATTAATAGTATAACACAATATTGGCATTGCAATAATTGATAATAAGATCAGGTGATAGAATAGCAGCTTATTTGATTCCCCGAATACGAAGTCAGTTACTTCCGATTTTGACATGGTTGGCAAAACTAATGCAGCGTGCTTCGGTGTGGAAAGAATCAAGCCTTGGATATGTTATTAGTGTATATTAATCCATACTACTTTCAGACATTGTTAGAGATCGTTAACAAAGGTTAGCAGCAGGTGCTGTGTTTTGATCGGGTCGTTCACCATTACCCATCGACCACATGTGTTGGATTGGCGATATATTAAGTGAACAGGCTGCCCAGTGGAAACTATTAGGCAATGAAGTAGCTTTCATTATTGAACATAGTGTGCACGGGACTATCTCGTATTCTCAAAATCTTTTTATATAAAGTAGTGCAAAATGCTACAATTTGACGTTTTATCCTATTTGACACCATTTCCTTCAGAATAGCAGTTTAAAAATGTCGGTAAAATAAAATCGTACAAAATGTATTAGTAAATTTTAAACGCATTGTTGAATGAAGAAACTAAAAAAAAAAGTGGTTAAATCCAAAATATTATCACTTAAATCATATTTTTGTTTTATTTTTTGATACTACTAGCTAAAAATCCCCCTATCATTCATAAAATTAAATTTTTTACTAAAAAAAAATATTTTATAAAATCTTAAAATAAATTCATAACGCGTGCATCTGGTTGAAAAAGTTGAAATATGTAATTAAATGCTCTCAGAATTCTGATAAATATTATATGGAATATATATCTTAAGCCAAGAAATCAACTTGTTAAAGATTTAACTCTGTGTAATTCTTAAAATGATCCTTTTTTCAAAAAAATGTTTTGTGGGATATTTATTATGAATACATCTTAAAATTGTGAAAACGTCGTCATTTTGTTGTAAAAAATATAGCGTTATTTTTTAAAAATATTTTAGATTTATTTTCTTTAGATTTCAAAGAAAATGTAAGCCGAACAGCTTAAAAACCTGCTTTAATGAAACTAAAATAAAATGACAGTTGTTGAAACATGACATCTATGTGTCATAAATTATTTTAAGATATTATTGAAGTAAATTAAAACAGAATATTATCATTATATTGAAATAACCACCCACAAATATAGAACGCACAAATAAAATTTCTAAAAAGTTTGTTTTAAGATCAAATTGTTAATGAAATCATAACTGATACTTGTATACCACTTTTAATTTTGAGATTAACTAATTTTTATAGAGGTTGCTATCTACAAATTATAATATATTCATTATAATAAATATTATAATGTGTTATAATACATAACACATTATAATATTTCATTGATATAAAAATGTGTGCACCAAGAAGTCTCAATGAGATTATTACGAAACTTGGCATGAAGTTACATGCCAGGTAGATATGTAAATAAATTAGAGAGGCAATGTGGAATCGCATTTCCTAAGTTCCCCAGAGGGCACTGAACTTCATTCTCAAGGATTATAAAATAGGCAAGCATAGCTTGCTTACATGTATTTAATCAGTTACAGAGGGACCCTTTTTAACTAGAGATTTCATTACACCACCATCAGAAGCAAAATGAGTAGCTGTCAGAATTCAAGAGTGGAAGAATCATAGGAGGGATGGAAACCAGGTGGTCAGCTCAGTGAGTAGCTTGCCATCTAGGGCGTTTTGACTTTACTGTGAAGAGGTATGTGGGAATCAACGGACAAAAGAAAGATCTGTAATGCGGTGACCAGGCTCAGGATGACTTCGAAAGACAAGTAGCTAAGAAGACCGTTACAGGCATAGCGCCCGATGTCTCACAGTCCGTAGTTCATACATTGGCAGCACCTTCACTCTGGGCCTGCATGTCAGCCCGTATCATTGTATGGTGTCTGACTGAAGAACAGTTGCTATCGTGGAGCCAATTACGTGTACTAATTAACACCCTGGAACAGCTTCCACGAGCCATTTTTCAACAAGATTATGATCACTCGTACGTAGCAAAGGTGTCAGGTGCCTCCACCATTTTTTCCTACCCTTCTTTGTCTTGCTCTATCCAAAGATTTATCACCTATCGAGCATATATGGGATCATTTATTACCGCAAGTTGGACAGCTTACAAATTTGATTGAATTAGAGACACGTTTACAGCAATGTGGAACAAGATGTCGCAGGACATCATGCGAGATTCGCTTGCCTCAATGCCTGAATGTATCACTTCATGCATTCATGCTAGAGGTGGTCCGAGCATATATGGGATCATTTATTACCATAAGTTGGACAGCTTACAAATTTGATTGAATTAGAGGCACGTTTACAGCAATGTGGAACGATATGTCGTAGGACATCATACGAGATTCGTTTGCCTCAATACCTGACTATATCACTTCATGCATTCGTGCTAGAGGTGGTCCAACAAGGTACTAACATCTCCACTCATGTCTTATTTTTTTGTAATAAAAGTTTATTTTCTTTGGTTTTGCAGTTACGAAATGATTGCAAAACCAAATCAATGTTGTACTTTTGTTTCTAAAATTTCATTTTATTCTCTTTCTTGATGGGTAAAATTTAAGGCCAATAAGTGTAATACAGTTAGTAATATGGAATCTTTGAGGTATTAAATGTTTCCTCGTTCTGTGTATTTCCTGTATTTTAGGAACTTCCTTTACAGTTTATATTGGAAAATGTGTGAAAATATATTAAAAGTAAATAATTTACTTCAGTTTATTTTCTATATAGTTGAACTTAAAGTATGATAGAAATGACAGACAAAATAGACTAAAATTATATAATTATAAGTACTATGTTTGATAAGCAAATTGAATATAAGAACTCTCTTTGCATTGTTGGAAATAGCAAGCATAAGTTAAAAATGGAATACTGAGAAAGCAGAGGTATATATAAAATCTACTTTTCATATTATAAAAATAGTATTTCTAGTGATTATTCAAGGAAATTATTTTAAACTTAGGAAAAGTTTGTTGAAAAAAAATTGTGCTTCATTATTATTATTATTAACATCAGAAGCTGCTATATAAATTTTTCAATCAATATAAATTTCGCGTTTTTCCTTACAAATATTTTAGTTTTAATTATATATATATAATAACCAGAATAATTTTTTTCTCCAAATTGATCTTATTCTGAGAGGATAATATATTATCTACTGTTTATGGTTTTTGCAAGAGATTGTATTTCAAACTCAATTGAACGTGGATGGAGAGGTTACTTTCATAGTTTAAGACTAGATTGTAATGTTTCAAACTGTGTACAAAAATAGAACATGGTATAAACTGTTTACTCTCAACATATCAAGAAATCAATGTAAAATAAGCATCAACAATATCTTTTAAGCTTTTTCCCAGAGATTTTTTACGTAGCATAGAAAAATTCTTTTAATGTTACTTTTATAAATTCTTTTAGAATGTACATCCTCGCAAGATTGTGATTTTAACTTACCTGATTTGATTTTGCGTAAAACAATAAATAAATAAAGTCAGCCTTTAAAATTATGGAGAGTGCATATAGTTCTATAAAAGTACACATTAGGCTCAACTATATGTTTAAGAAATATATATATATATTATAAGAACATTACACACGCACTCAAATAATACATATGTATTGAAATTAATTTTAGAATCATTTCACATCAAGAAAGGGTACGTAGCATAAAGAACTTTCTGCCCATATAAACACAGAAGTTTCCAAATAGATGTGTTGCTGTAAGTCCACATTTAATCACAGAGACTGATTAACGAACCATGCATTTATAACATGATGGATCGGTTCATTCATAATTCTTCCTAATACTTTTCAAGTCAGCATGCTTTTATGAAACCGGTGCAATAAAATGATCTATCTAAACGCTTTTTTTGACAGAGATAGAGTCTACATAAGATGAGATTAGAGCCATTATACAAGCGGAAATTTTTTGATTTGAGAGAGTTGTTTTTCGTCTCCTTTACTTGAATCCATAGGACCTTTCTGATAGTTGTGCTTCGAAAAGACCTTTGGAGAATTTCAGGCTTGATCATTCTGCTTTAGAAATTATTCTTTTAATCTTGACTGAATTAAATTTAAGTTTTAGGTGATTTGCTGTTAAGAAATGCCATTTTGGTGCTGTTGTATGATCATTATTTGATGCTCAGGGCACTAATAACAATCACAAGAGTTGTAAGCAAGATTGCAAAAATATTCTTATAATTTATATCGACAGAGACTTATTTCAATCTATTGGGAATAAGAATGCTATTTTATACATGCTTTAATTTTTACTCCACTTTTCTATTGTTACATTTGTACATGGTATAAAATTACTATATGTAACTATGAGTTTAACAAATAAACATACAAATGATGTAATTAAAATTGTAATGCACACTGAAGAAATTTATATAACAGAGGTTACAGATCACAAACACAAACTTTAATCACTGAGGCGCTAGGGAGAGATTTTGTATGATCATAAGGTCCCTCAAATCCTGATATTATAAGAAATTCATTCAAACCCTGATCAAAAGAAAAATAATCCCCTTTCAATTTTTCTCCAAATCCTTGAGAAGGTGCAAATTATTGGAAACATTTCCACCAATCAAGTCTCAACACGACAGAGAAATCCAGTAAAATAAGTGACAATAACTTCACAGCTTGCAGAATTTTTCTTTGAACTGATTATTTTTACCAGAAATGAAGTAATATTCGATTGCTAAAAGACCAGTAAGTCATTTATATATGAGTTTACCCTCAATATTCCGAGAGAAATGGCAAGATATGATAAGGATCAATTTGTAAATAGAGCAATATCAAATCGGAGAACGTTTAAATCGTTGCATTGGTAGTTCATGCAAAAGAGTTTTTTTCACACTTAAATAGATGATAAAATTCAAGAAAGATTTTTCTGAATAATAAACGGGGTAAAGACAATTCGGCATGAAGCACATGGAAGCCTATAACAAGGCTCACATACAGTAGCTAGATGCAAAGAGATGGGATACATGTGTATAGGGCAAGAAAAATAATGCCTCTTTAATGGTTTTCAAACATTAAAAGAAACAGACTTTTCACAACACTTTTTTTTTAAATCTCACAATGGATTATACAACAGGATATGCAGCAACGAGAAAAAAAAGCAACTTCCTAAGTGATGACATAACATGCACAATTGTCATGTGTGGGCTACATTAAATCTATATGCGAAACGTTTAAAAATCGACCAGAAAAGGTTTTAATTAAATGCATAGGCAGAGATAATCAGTGTTAATTTAAGTAAACCATATTTTATTCCATACCCAGTAATGAATTTACTTTCCTTTTTCATGCCTCTCCGATTTACTACAAGTTATACCAAATCAACAAATGTTTATGTAATTACAACACGACGATGAGCTAGCTTATTATAGTAGGTATTCACGGAATACCTGTCTCACTACTTTTCACACAAGACACTTTACTTTTCATAAAGAATGAATTTGATGTAACTTGTCTTTTGCTTTGATTCCTAGATATCTTGATCGGCCTATGACAAGGGTTTTTTCCTCTGGAAAAAAACTAAAGAATGTCTCTTACTTGAGGCCCAATCAGTCTACAGAATTATCATCACAGATGCAGATTTTCATAAAATGCCAGGGATTTTCCAATGTATAAAAGATTCTTTTGCTGTTGATTTCCTGGCTGTCTCGCAGCTGATGCTCACTCTATTGAGAAATTTCTTTAATTCTTTTGTTCATAAACATTGTTCCCTTAAAATATCATGTTTTAGGCCATAAATGAGTCCTGTAGTGGATCGACAATAGGCTTCCTACATAACATTACAAAGGGATTTTTATATATTTTCACAATTACTAAATTCAATTCTTATAATTCGAAAAAAGATATATACACACATATACATATATGTATAATATTATGTGTGTGTGTGTTGTGTGTTGTTGCCAAATAGCAAGGGGAGGTCGACGGAAAGAAGTTTATAAATGATTCTGATATTTTTATTAGGGCTAGACCAGTTTTCTCAAACGCTGATGTTTCCCCCCCCCAGGGGGGCGTAACATTCCCAAAACTGTGTATTTCCAAATATTGAAAATGAAAGATTATTTTTTAAAAAAGAAAAGAAATATTAATTTACTGAAAGGAGGCAAAACAAAATATATATATTCCGACTTAAAACGATGTGATACCATCTTCACAATTTTTTTTATTTTTAATATTTGATATTTGGTTTTAATTGTATTTTATAAAGGTTAATATTTAATAATAATTACATACAAAAAATTTTAATTTGTAGCAAAATGTTTGTAAAATTTTAAGATTTTGAACTCTTTTAAACATTTTTAAATTCCTAAGGCTTTTTTAAATATGTCTCTTTTCTTTCAAAATTTTTTCCCCAGTACCTTATAATATACTACATAACATTGTGCATGGGTTTTTTTCTCCTGATGCTCTTTAATTTATTATTAATTTTTGATAGTCAAACTTCCAAAAATTCTAAAAAAAACATAAATTTTGAATTTGAAATTTTTTAGAAAAAGTACTAAGCATGTTAGAGCTAATTCCATGCATAGTTTTACAAAACATACATTTCTGAACACGTATAAAAAACTTCAAACCCATACTTCAATTATCAAAAACGCCTTAGGGTTTTAAATAATAGTGTATATGTACAAATATTCAACATGGAGAATTACGAGTTTGAAGTTTTCATTCCATGATTAGCATGATATAAAATTCATGGAATAGTCTGAAACTTTTATGAAATGTTAGTTAGCTTATCTAAAACTGCTTACCATAAAAAATGCACAAATGTAGAACAATTAAAGAGTATACTGCCATAATGAAAATATAGAAGGAAACGAATGAAAGATCAATATTTCATAAAACTTTATCTTAATAATTACAAAAAGAGATAAATACACTTACTTCAGAGCTAATGCACAACATAAACAAAAGATGTGTATGCCTTTATTTTTTTGATTCCATGATTTTAAAAGCCTTCGCATGTTAAATAACGTACACGAATGAAAGCAAAATCAAATAACAATTTATAGGTAAAATATATCAAAATCTAAGAACTGCATATGTGCATTTGTTTAAATAAATATCTTAAAGTATTTTAATAATAAAAGTGTTGAATTTCACACACATGGGATATATGTATATCACCAAAAACAAATATATAAAAATGGGAGAGTTTTTCTATTCTTGCGAATTAGATTTTTAATTATCTGAGTTTTTAAAATGATATTTAGTATTTGTAATTTGGGAAATGGCGTTTTGAAGTTTTAATTTTATTCATAATAATATCATGAAAAGCATGCTTAACTTTTAAATCTTGGAGAAATCCATTTGCTCTTCAATAAAAAATTCCCAAACTAGAATTTTTGCATAAATTGCACAATTTTTTCTTGAAATGATTTGTCATTGCATATATAATGTCAATCTCATTTACGCGCGGTAGAAAAATAATTAATTTATTTTTTACCAGGCTTTTTTCTAGCAGATAATCTGAAACGTGGGTAGAATAGTTGCTGTCCAGCATCAACTATTGCTCCATAACTTGGTAAACAATGCAGGTAAAGCTTTGAAATTTTTGCAGGCATGTTTATAAAGACTTGAGGTATCAAATAAGCCAATAAAAATTGTTGACAATTTAATTAATTTTAGGGTACCATAACGCCTTAATAAAAACAATATACACATTTGCACTGATATAATGCATTTATAAATGTATTAGTACTGCCCAATGTTATCCAAATTAATTTAACTGTACTGAATAAAGAACATGTGTGCCAATGACCCTATGGGAATGCCATAAAATTATGTACAGAAACTAATACTTATCTTGATAATTTGTACGGTTTATAATTTAAGTCGTATTGTAGCTTTACGTCAAGGTATTGGGTTGGCAACCAAGTAATTGCGGATAGAAAATCAAAGACAATTTTTTCATGGAACTAAATAACTTTATTCTGTAATGTATTGCCCATTTTGATCAATGGCCTTTTGCCATCTTTCAGGCAGCATCATAATCCCACGTTCATAAAACTTCTGGTTTTTATTAGCAAAAAAACTGAATCAGGTACGATTTGACATCATTCATCATTATTGAAATTTTTACCATTTAAGGAGTTT
>BMAO01023927.1:0-24937 GCA_019973975.1 Trichonephila clavata | reverse complement strand
TTTATTATTATTTATTTTATTACTAAAAAACCATGAAAGTTATCAAAGTATGCAAAAATGAACGAAGCGCGGAAATTGGTACGGCGCTTTAACAAAGAATTTTCTTCTAACACAATGAACAGCCGCGGTATCCGAGTGGTCATGGTCACGAATCGTGGGTTCAAAACTTAAGACCTATTATGCATAGAGTTTATGCACGTTAAATATATCATGGTTTCAAGTACTTCCGTCGGGATGGTGTGGAAGTTTGGAGAGGTAGTGTCAGCTCAATTGCCATCCTCGTCGCTTGACTGAGTTCAAAATTATGAGGTCCATCGCCAATAATCCCTGTTGTTTCACTGCACGACGTAATTTAAAATCAAATCTAACACTGCCAATACGCCACGTATAAGCTTACGAAATCGACATTAAAAATTTTCCATCTTTGTTTTGTGCGTGAGCAATTAAATTTACTTTTCGTTTAGTACTTTGAGAAATTCGACTAAATATGCAAATTCTTCTAGTTTTAAACACTAATGTATTTAAAATGGGCGTGGCGATCAAATAATCGTCTTGGTCATGTTTTAGTCGAATTATGAGTTTGAATCTTTTTAAGGACCCATCGTATAATGTGGCTGATGAGCCTTAAATCTGACGGGTCCTCTCACCATTAGTATAAATATAGAATGCTAACTCAGATGACGACTCCGTCGCTTGTGACCGGGGTTCAGAATAACGATGCTTATTGGGCGCAATTAGCGAGTGTGCGCTGGGAAGAGATAAGTTTTTTGGATGCATTCTATATAACAAAAACATTGAAAAAATCTTTTGAAATATAGAAGTTTCCTACAAATAATATCAACAAAATAAGGAAAAGGCTTGCGTTGGAGGAAATATGTAAAATGGCGGAGGAAAAAAACCTCTCGAAATGTTTTTTCACCTCATTTATTGACACAATTCATTAAAGTAGCCATATTGTTTAAAGAATGTTGAAGTACAATCAAGTACTTGACTGATTTTGAAACTGGAACGGTTCCTAATAATTAAGTAATTACTTAAAATACTTGAATTTTCTGCAAGATGGACTAGAAAAATTAGAGAAGTGGACGGATCCATTATTCATTAGAAGCAAGTGTAAGAGCAATAAATCACAGAAACCTAGTTAAAAAACAATAGATTGTGATATTTTCATCTCGAAAATAACATTAAATTCTGAGAATACTTTAGAATATGTTATATTCTCCATTGTATATTATCAAACAAAAGTAGAGAAATAAGACTTTCTAGCTTAAAAAAAGTTGAGCATTGGATCTGCATTATACTTTCGATTACATCTATAAAATCACGCGACAACTGCAATTTTTCTATTAAGGTATCCGAATACTTGTGACAACTTAAGAAATGGAGATATGGGTTTTTTTTGTGGTATTTAGATTTGTTTAGGGCATTTTAAGAGAAATATGCTCAAATTAATAAGATAAAAAGGAATTATTATTACTAAAGTGGGAAAAAATGGGTAAAAATTTACAAAAATAACATGAACGGGGCCCATTTTGTACTATAAGTTTATGAACAAATTTTCAATTTTGGTATGTTGCTATGTTATTCATTTTTGAAATGACCTTCAGGATAAGAGATATTTTAATTCTTACAAAAACTAGAGCACTTTATCTCAGTTATTATATGAAATTGCTTAAAAAACAGTGATTATATTCACATAAGGGACTGTAAATTTTGTAATAAAACGGTGATTAATAAATCTGGAAGTTAAAAGACTTCTACTATTATACAGAACATACACACAGAATTTCACACAGTTAACTATTTCAAAACTTTTTCAGCAATCGCTGGCCCCTTTGTGCATTAAAAAACATTTTGAGTAAAACGCGTTTTTAAGTATGATATCTTGCTCAAAGTAATGGCATCTTCTCTTACTAAAGCACTTAGAGTTTTTGTTCTAGTGAACAGAAAATAATAAACTTGGTATTTTTGTAAAGCTAGTAAGATGGCATATAAAATAAAATCATAAAAAAAATTTGTCAATTTTTGGCAAAATTCTCAATTTTAGGGTAATTGGATACCTTAATAGAAAAATTTGCAACAGTGCAGATAATTATTGCGTAATTATTGTGAATTGAAATTATATGTAGCTTTTGTAATCGTAAAATATAACTACTGTCCCATTGCAAATTTCGTTAGAAGTAATATCGAAAAGATCAAAATATAGCAACAATATTTTTTTAAAATTAAAATAATATATTTCCCCTTACATGAGGGATGTTTAGCCACGCCATTTGATTGATTGTTTGTTAAGTTCAACACTCTGAAACAACTCGAATGAAATTGACGATGAACCACGTAATTTTGATCGAGGTGAGGATAACTGAGCTGGTACCCAACTCTTTGAGCTTCCATATCGCACAAGTGCTTTACTGTACGCCTGGTTACATCAGGACTCAAACTTATGATCTGACCATAGCTACCTTGTGACCATCGACAAGATAGTGACTAATCTTTCTGTGATCGACCACGGTAGCCTAGTAGTCAAGGTAACGGACTCGTGGCCGACGTGTCATGAGTTCGGTTAAGGTGGAGTATTTGATCAATTGATCAACTTATTAAATATAAAAATTAATCCTAACCTCAATATTCATACATTAAAGACTTTGCTTCAAATAGGCTGCATTTTGGCAGCATAAGCCATTTCCAGACACGGCGAGTCCCCAAGAGTGGAAGCCAATTTCATCGGTGACTCCATCTAGTGATGGCTTCCGCTACCAAATTGTGACGTATGAATTTTATTCATTTCAAACTTTCATTGGATGCTAAATATTGCCACAATTTCATTTTGCCGAAAGTACAAGAGCCAAATTGATACTCAAGGAGCCTTTTACATGCCACATAATCATATGATATATATGCCTACGATTTTAAAATCCAGAAAATCTATCTACTCCAAGCGGGGTCGAACTTAGACTCTAAGCCAAGCACGCTACCTCAGTGACCGATCTGACTACATTAAAAAATCAAAAATATCAATGCATTTTTATTAAAACGATAAAAGACCGTTGAGTTTTTAAAGTAACTTCCTTTTAGGATCTTTCATCTGCCGCTGGATGCGTTCTTCGCATTCCTCGTTTGATATGAAGCTGTTGAACTCATCATAAGGTACTTGATAGAGCTGTGATAGAATTAATCACGCTTCATTCTGGCATTTAAGAGTTTTATTCAAACAGGAAGAAACACCCAGGCAAAGTGCGAAAAATAAATTCAAGGACGAAAAATTTAAAGCAAGTTAATTCCGAGAGCTCATTTAAAAGAAGCTTTAGAGTTTAAATTTAACGGATCGGTCCACGCATAAATTTAAAAACTCACGATTACAGACTTAGAGTTGCCAAATCAAAAGGATTAAAGATCCAGATTATATTTTAATAAGGATAAACTTCATGAAATCGTACAAAAAAGACATATACTGGATTTTTGAATAATATGTAGCAAAACAATTTTATTGTAAGAGAAACTCTTAATTTTTATACCTCCAGCAACTTTTTTATGGATTTAATCAACAGCAATGTAAGTTAATTATGGTTATTTGTTAAACATCGCAGTTAGAAGCAGCATGTCGACAATTGCAAATGGACCTCGTAATTTTGAACCACGGACAACTGACTAGACAAAACCCGAGTCGGCAACCACCCTCCTAATTTCCATTCCACTCCAACGTTAAGACTTTGCGCCCCGACAGATTTAACATACATTATCTCTACACGGTGGGTTTTCAAAACTTTAGAACTCGAGCCCACGATGCAATAAAGCCGGCCACCTTCATAAAGCTAAACAATAGTATAAGTAATTTTTAATATTTTACATTGTTACTGAAAATGTTATAAGGTTAAATTTCATAGAAAATTGTAAGCTTAACCTGTTAAATGGGATTGACAAGTATATGCGTCACGGAGAAGTTTCAGAATTGTGTTACAGCGAGTATATTCCTCATGCGTAAAAAGTAGTGAGCATTGGCTATTTAAACTGTAGTTTTTTAGAAAAAACGGAGCATATTCTCAGATTTCAAGATGCTTAGAATATTTTGAGTCTAGGCCGAAGTAAAACAAATAAAAAAATATGAACATTTTTAGGAGGAACTCATGCGTCTCTGTATGCACCTGCTGAAACAGCGCATAAGTTCACATGTGCGAAGATGTTTTTTTAGATTTAATCCTAAAAGGGACAAAAGCAAAAGTCGGAAAATTGATTTATAATAGGGGTCCTTCAGGTATGGTCAGCAGTGGGACAATTGCATGGCGCCCACCAGGCACCGAACCCATTGATAACTTTTGGCCCGAAGTTACATAGCAATCGAGTGGTGTAAATGCCAATTGTTTGATGCTAGAATCATGCGCCGACATTAGAGAAATGGGTTAATTCCGAGCTGCGTAAAGAACAGTTATTTTATTGGGGGGTGAGAAAAGGGCAAGGGTGAGTTCTCTGGTAAGAGGGCTCTCAGTTCGGGAATTTTGATGGTCACTAAAATTCATAGATATTGTGACGGATCTATACGGTTCCTTCTACTAACCCCTTGGGGATTCCTTTTGGGCCATCATTTTTTCCAATCAGCTTTCCCCGAGGATAGGAAGCGTGATTATGCAAATCAAGTTTAATATATATATTTTGTATTCGCGAGTTTGGGAGTCAGTGAAGTGAGAATAGATTGGATGTAAAGTGAAGAGATAAGAAGTGCAGTAAATTTTCAGTGAACCGTACACGTAAACAGTGTACGAAGCGAGAAGTTGGAATATTAAGAAAGTGCTTATTTCTACTATTTGGAGAAGTGTTTAAAGCCACGCCTAAAAGATTAAATGATTGCAAGAGTTCAGTACTGTGATCTTATTTCAAGCAGAAGTTAGAGTTAAATTATTAGCGCGGTCCTAAATTAAACAAGCTTTGTATAAATTATCGTAAAGTCGATTGGCATGATGGAATATATTATCCCACACCATCTTGTCTCACCCTCGTGCTCTGACCGATCAAATTCATCTTATTTAGAGTGTTGTGTCCGAGTTCATATATTGATAAATAAATAATAGAAGTTCATCATATCGTCTGATCATTTAGTTCCTCCCACACACCTAGCCAGGTCACAGGGAAGAAGGGATGCAAATTCCTTATAATATCCATAAAAACTTGCTGCCAGAGAGACCGTAGGCTTCCTGAACCAGCGAATATATGCTTATGTTAACCAAATAAACAAGTATTAGTATAATAAAAAATTGGATATTTTATAAAGTAAACCCATCTTTTTGTTCCAATATTTTAACATCGCAACTTCCTCTGACGAGTACACTAGTCGTCGCTTGATTTTCGTGATACACTTAGTTGCGCGCTTTCATACGAGGGTGCCACAGTTGTCTGGTTAACTAATAACTTTTGCTTATACTTCAACACACACCACAGATATTGAATTGTATTTTTCTTATTCGCAGTTCATTTAACCTTTTCTTACTGTGAAGTGAATTGCCTAAATTTCCTGAATCTTCACGGCACACAGAATATTCAATAAAACACGATTCATTCTTCAGTCTTGTGCTAAAATATATCTAAGGTCATTATCCAATCAAACTATCCATTTTGGTTGATGAATGATTTTAAGTTGATCAAGACATCAAATCCTGTAATGAGTTAATGTATACCATTAACATTATTTTCCTAATAAAAAGTAAGGATTGGAAAAGGGGCCCCAAACAAAAAGACAGCCATTATTGAAATTCTATCACGCGAATGAATACGTCTAGATGCATACTGGAGAAAACTGGGGGGGGGGGGGAATAATAAAATAAAAAGATAGTTGAGTGACACAAATAATGCTTTTTGCTCGCTCTCCACGCAGAACTTATTTTTATTTTCTTCTTAAGTAATAAGTGTCATGATTTCTGGTAAGATAATAATATCCTAGATCGTCAACAATTAGATTGAAATATGTCGAAAAATTATATATCTCAATGTGTAATAGACATATCTTTAAAAGTGTTTAAATACAGAAAGCGAGATTACAAAATTTTCAAAATATTTTAATAAATTTTCCTTTAAAATATTTGAAATTAAAGCAAATATTAATTATCGACGAGACGGCTCCTTAAAAATTAACTTTACTATAAAACTATCAATAAGCATCAGAATATGCAACCAGAAAATGCGGACCAATCACACTAGGTGAAACTAAATGGTTAATAATACTTATAAGAGAAATTAGAATTACAAATCGGAACAAAATAGAATTACGATCCTTTTTGTCGAGTGAGTGAGTTGACGTCGCCCCATGCGAGAACACGAGCGCTTTTGATGACGGACCTTGTCATTTTTAGCCTCTAATAAGTGAGGACGACGACACCCGAGATGAACACACCCTCTCCAAAATATCCCACTACACCAACGGGAGGACTTTGAGCCTCAACAGATTTAACATGCCTCGGCCCTCCTCTATACGACGGGTCTTCAATGGCACCATGACTTGAACCCAAGACACGCTGGTCAAGAGTTCGTGACCATAACTACAAGGCTACCACGACCACATTCTTTTTGTCAAAACCAATAAAGTGCTTTATTATACATTTACATAGACATCAATGTCCCTCTATAAATATTTTTAGTCTCATCGAATGCTTAAAAATTTTCATAAATAAATCAATCTCAACAAATATGAATTTATAGTGTATGCTAACGTTTTAAACAAATATTTAAATAACTCTTATACAGGGAAAAGTTAACGCTGCTTGTTTGTGAATATACCTAACTGACTGCTAACGTCACATATTTAAGAAGCTGATGGATACGAACCGTACAACTTTGAAACTCGGTCAAGTGACGAGAATGACACTTCACACAGCACCCTACTCTTCAAATTTCCACACCACGCCAACGTGGGATGTTAAGCCCGCGACAGGTCTCACGTGCATCAATCCCCTTAGGGGCATTCCCACTGGCATCAGAACTCGAACTCACGGTTCGAGAACACCGTCAACGAGTTCGTGACCATGACCACTCGGCTAGTGCAGGCACACGTATCTGTAATAACAGTATAATTTAAGCGTATTCCAATCCAAAATAATTTTTTTAAATACAGTGAAATAGGTTTAACACGAAAACGCTTAAGTCGAAATATCGATTCACGCGAAATAATGCAACGGTTCCCACAAACCACAATGTATTTTCATGTATATTTTTTCTCTTAACACGAAACAAAAATCGCTTAACACAATTTTTTTTCCTTTTTTTGGGAATGAACAAAATACGGAAAACACCAGCTGTGCGCTGTCCTACTGTATCATTGGAAGAATTCGTTGCAGTAGATGATGATAATGCGTGTGTGCAGTCCCAATTATAGCAGACAAAGATTTTTTAGAGTTTGTTCAAAGTTAAAAAAAATATCACTGATGCGGATTTTAACGACCGATAAGAGCAATGCAGCTCCTGAGATCCCACGTCATCCGAAATAAGGAACATCATGGAAAGTATGCGCAGTTATTTAGACATGCATTATCTCGAATGGTGAAATGAATAACAAAATGGAACAATTTGATGCTAAAAAAGACAACGTAAAGAAAAATATCAGATAATTTTCCAAAAACTTGATGAAAATGTTTTGTTTTTCAAAAAACTTGAACATTTTGTATTAAATTTCGTTAAGTTCGTGTGAATGTTTTTGTTTAATTGATTTTTATGAAATATATGTGTACATACATCGCCATGTAAATCAAATGTACTCTAATAAAGTTAATTTTGTTGAATACGTTTTTTTTTTTTGCAATATCTTTTAACGCGAAATTCTTTTAATACGAAAAAAAATATTTCAGTCCCCTCAGTTTCGCGTTAAATAATTTTCGCCGTATAACAACAAACATAAAATTTTTTTCAGACGATACCTAGAAGAACAGTGTAAAACATATTTTCGAGAAAAATATACTAATAATTATCCTATTTTTTTTTTTTTTAACATTAACACTTTTTAAAGGAGGATGTCATTTTTAGAGAGTAATCTTTTCATTGTTCTTACCATCGCGAAACCAATAACGATGGTCATCGAGATGGAATGAGTTACTCCCCTCCTCCTCATCTTTGAAGAGATGACATAAGTGATTTTGTTCTTTTCGACTCCGCTCCATCTCTAAATTTAGAAGAAAGGGAGTCAGTGCTATATTTGGTTGACAACTCCCCCTTTCCTGTTTGTCCGTCACAACACATGGGAGACTGATTATGTGATGTATGCATGAATGCGCAGTGACATTCTAGATTGGACTTCAGAAAAGAAATGTTGACGACCAGCAGAGAGTTGAAACTAAGTTTTCTAGGAAGATACAGAAATCTTTTCTTTACACATTTAATTTTGCGCATTTTGCAATTTAATCAGGAATTTTTTTTATGACACAGTTTGTCCATTTTAAATAGAAATAACAGAACAATTAGCCCTCAAAAAATGAAAATACTGTTTTTTTAATTTTTATTTTTTTAAATTATGTATTGGTTATAAGAGAAATACTGAAGGTTTTCTGAAATGCAAAACTGCATGAATCAAAAGATCATTAAAATTGAGTATTCTTAGCAATTATTGGGTTTCGATACCGAGCTATTACAATACTATATATAAAGCGTTTAAAATATTGAGGGTATTCTCCCTCAAAATTGGGTTGGAACCGAGCAAAATTGCACTGTCACCTGCATGGTGCTCAAAGCTAAGGCTAACGACAGGTGTAAAAATCTAGCCTTAGAAGCAATGAATTTCGTGGACCTTGATCTGATGTTACTGTCGATCAGGTGGCATAAGTAACAACATTAATATTTCCATTCAAAGACAGCATAAATTTATAATCAGTTGAAAATCATTTTTTAATTCATTGCATGTTTTAACAGAAAAACGAACGAAGTAGATTTTCATATATAATGTATAATTTTATATTTTCTAGAACAGAGATTGTATATTAAAATACATTAAAAAGAAAATGAACTTTATACTGTCCTCCCTTTTAAACCCTGTGTTTGAGATTTTTTGATCCGTTTTAGATAGAATTAAATCTACTCCGGGAAAAGAATAACTTAATATTAAAATTGAAGACGATATGTAGAGGAAAACATAGGGCCTAAATTCGTATATATTATTCGTAAAGTAAAGAACGAAAATATAATAAAATATTAATTTAGTAAATTAATTAAAATAAATTAATAATTAAAATAATAAATTTAAATAAAATAAAAAACGAACGCTATTATTGTCTTGTCCATGTTGTGCAGAAAATAGTAGAAAAGAGATCAAAATGGCGTCAAAAGCGTCCAAAACAACCTTTACTATGTCGAAGATCTTTGGTGAATAAAGCAGTTGATGGTCCATAGGGCTTAGGTCTATGTTGTGGAGTTTAGCCAATGTAAAAGGTCAATTAAAAATATGCGAGTAGTATAAAGTTGAATATCAGGGCATTGAGGTATTGCAACTTCTTAGACCATCAGGGAATATTTTCATCTCTTTAAAGTGTCTTTTACGTAGCTGGATATGATGGTTGAAATTACGCGGTTACAATTAAGTTCTGGAATGAAGTGCTTCTTAACAGGATGGGAGGGGAGCTTACGTGCGGCTATTGCATCAGAATCGGTAAGGGTAAGGCTATTGGAAAGTTGAGGGGAATTATGGGTCTCCTTGGCAAGGTTATCAGCCTGCTCATTGCCAAAGATGTTTATGTGAACCGGTATTCTTTGCTAAGTGCAAGTTCTTTTGGCTGCAACTACTCTGTTTATAAGTGCAAATATATCCTGTGTCAGTCTAGAGTTGCTCACTCCCCTAGGATCGCTTGCAGCACAGATCTGGGGTAGTACAGTAGATCAGAACAGTAGAATGCCACTGGAACTCTCAACTCCCTTGCTGTGGTAATTATACAAAGCTCTTTTAATGGCCATAAGCTCGCACGTAAAGTTTGAAGAATTCTTACCCATGGGAATTCTAAAGGATTTAGGTTGACCATTTGGGTGAATAAGATAGACTCCAGCACCCACCTTTATCAAGGTCAGAGTCAGATGATTCATCCGTAGAGGCAATTACTTGGTTTTTGGCCGAATTCGAAAGCTCCTCGATGGCATGAGAGTCTTTCTGTTTGAGCAGTGCAGCAGACTTCTTTTTGTTAAAAGATTGTAACATATTTAAATTGATTTTTGCTTGTGAAGAGGAACAGATGTAGGAAGGGGTTCTTAAATTATATCTATATCTTTATGCTGAAGGTCACACACACACAATGTCTTTCCTTATTTCATGATCATATTGTTTAATTGAGGATCATTTCAGTCTGTATATACAAGTACAAGTCTGAATCTGTATAGTATGTACAAGCCTTGAAGGTTTTGCTGGAGATCTGACAGTCAGCTAGGTTCAAATTTTGTTTGTGTATCTTATGGTGGTCAATTTTCTTCTGATATATATACTAGTAGTAAATTTAAAAAAAGGAATAAAGTTGAAAAATAAAAGATAGGAATTTCCGTTTCCACATATTGGGTTATGAGAAACCGTAGTAACCAGCAGCAGAATTTAAAGCAGATAGGACTTTGCAGACTAATCTGTATGAAGATCACAACTCTTTTCGCTTATCCTGGATTGTTATGACATTTGATAAACAAAACATATGACTAAGTATTTAACAAAACCAAAGTAGGACCTCGGGTTTTAATATGAAGAGGCCAGTGGATTTATGACTTTGAAAATGAATCATACAAAAACACGGATTTTACAAGAATCCATTTATTCTTTAAACGGATCAAATGATACATTTATTATTAATTTATGTTTGAATAATTGTTTTTTATTTCCTCCTAAAAACAAATTAATTATCGAAGTTCACCATTAAATGTCATATTATTGAGAATTTCAATGCAATTTTGACATTTCAGGGTTACTGTGCTTTCCGTCTTTAAGAATTTTGTTTTAAAGTTTCTTTTAGATTATTAATGAAATAACTCAACATTTTAAAATTTAAATAATTGATTAAACATTTTTGATATACTTCATGCAAGGTACGCGTTGACGTAGAAATATTTTAGATCGAAGACTCTACCGGCAAACGATGCACGTAGTTAGATCTACTAGTGAAAATTTTTATAGGAAGTACCTGATGACAGAGAGCACCGTTTTCGCTTGTTATGAATTGATAGCGTCAGTCTGCTCAACAGGTACGACCGCAGTTATCTGCCTTACCATTTAATAAAATTGTGAAATCGTCTTCATGCTAGATTCACATGACGATATTTGTTATATATTTAGCAACACATGCATATTTTGATTAGAATGGGTTAAACTCATGACCGTCACGTGATACATGCAAGCGTGTGTATCACGTAAATTCAAAACTGACATTGTACTTGTACTTGTTGTTCTATACTTATAAAGTTTAGACAGAATTTCGAATTTGATAATTTAGTAAAGATGTTTAAGAACAAGATTGCTTATATCAGGTGACTATGACGTCACTTGAATTTATTAATTGTTTGGCTAGAAGCATTGGATTGCATCATGTGACTATGATATGAATTTAGCTCATTCGGCAGAGTGATATAAAGTGTTTAAACTATTATGGTCATCTGTGTCTTGTTTCTTTGCATTGAAATTAATCATATTAAAACTAAAATGCCGAAAAGGATCATAATAGATTAAACTAAATGACTTTTGTATTGACTGTTCATCCAAATCTTCATACTGCATTCTATGACGAGTCTGTTTCTTCATATAACTAAATGTGTACACATTTCCAGACTTTTATCGATATATTTTTTTAAAATGATAAAGTAAAAACTTTTCGCAAAATTTTAAAATTTACTCTGAAGTTTTTGCTTTAAATTATTTTGCTAGAGACGAAGCTGGTAGCGAGTAATTTGTAGATAACTTTAGTCTAGGGGTGGCCAACCTTTTGGGGAAGAGCCACTATTTGATAAAAACATAATTAAACGTGTGACTTCCAACTTTTTCAACAAAAAAAATGTGGAAAAGTGAAAAAAATGTTACTTATAAGTTTATTATGGGATTTTTACGCAAATAGCACATTCTTTTTATGCAAGTCCATGCAGTCGAAATTTAAAAATAATATAATAAATAAGACGAAAATACAAACTTAGGTTTTTTATTTTAGTCAACTTTTAACAAGTTCAATCAATTAGGTCAAGTTTAAAATAAAAATGAGTAACTTGAATCATTTAATTCAAAAAAAAAAATAAATAAACGCTCAGTATTTACTTAATGTGGCTTTTGAATTACTACTTTTCGCACCCAGCTATCTATATTAGGATTAGATATTACAGATGCCTACAAAATTAAGTTATTATAGGTGCACATCAGCTAGTTTTGAGTGATATTTATTTTATTATATTCATAGCAGAAAACATTTATTCACAAACATGTTTTGATTCCAATTTTGAAGGGTTGTCTGAGACAACCCCACTTCAATAAAATTGTAAAAAGTGGTTAATATTTTTCCAAAATTTAAAAAAAATTTCGGTAAGTCATCGCGTGCCACTTTTACAACTCCACTGTGGCACGCGTGCCGCGGGTTGGCCATCTCTGCTCCAATCAGTGACGTAACGTACACCCCCGCATTGCGGGGGAACCCAGGGATTCTAGGGGGCCCAAGGCCTGACTGTCTCCAAGTACGTATTTGGGCTTGGGGCCCAAGACCCGACTTTTCAGGGGGGCCTTAATATTCTCCGTTACGCCCCTGACTAGTACAATATTCATTCAGCAAAATCAAATTAGTTTAATCAAATTCGAAGAATATCGAAATTACCTTATCACCCAGACAACTAATCAAACTAGACTAACCTTACTCTAAATATCTAGTTCGATTTTTTGTTTCATTGGGAGTGCCGCCATTTTAGATAAACGTGTTTAATCATTCCCTTTTATTTTTTTAACATTCAAATCACGTGATGCCGTTTCGAGAAGTAACAATGAAAATTGTGATAGAGATCAATAAGCAAAAAAATATCACTTGTCAGCCAAGATGTAGTTTTCCTTTTATGTTTCGGTGACTGGTTTCACAAGTTCCCACGCAACGGTTATTTGGTTTCCATTTCATCTCGTATTATTGGAAAAGCATGATTTTTCATTTGAGAGAATATAGTTTGTCGAATTAATTATATTTACTTTTCAGAAAAAGAATTCTATTTTGGGGGTAGCATATGAAAATTTCAATTTTCTTTGAAAAGTATTTAAATAATTTTTCTGAAAATTTATAAGCGGAATTTATTTGCCTCTAAAATTTATCAAAATTCAAATATAATTTTTCAGAATTTCCCGCCAATAAATTCATCTGCATTTAAGGCAACTGAGAACGCTCGGAACCGTGATTTTGAAAAAGCGTTTTCATGAGTACTTTTTTTTATATACTTAGTGTCAGTTGAATCAGAATATACATATAAAACTATTTTAAGAATATTGTGCCAACGCGTCCCTATATTTTCAAAGCTGGATTTTTTAAATTTTAGGTACATTCGCCATATAACGCGCGCCCTCATTTTTACGAAGAAAACTGAAATGTACGTATGCAATTTTGAAGTACAATCGAACCTCCATATTGAAAATTTTTCTATATAGCGAACTTTTTTTCTGGAACCAAGAACATTTTAAAATTTTCTTCGTAATATAACCTCCCAATAGCGAAGTGCATTTTCAATATAACGAACTTTTTTTTCCTTTTAATTAAAATTTTCCCCTCCCTATTTTAAAGTATAAAGGATATTGCTTTAAAATTTGGAATTCCTCCAAACAGCTTATCAACTATAATGAAAAAAAAATCGAGGTACGTTATAAAATTATGATCCGTCGAATTCCTGTTCAAAAGGGTTAAGAACATATGTCTATGAAGATATCGACGAGGCAGTTATGAAGTGAATAAAAATAATGTAAATATGTTCCGATTTCTGGACCTTTCGTAATAATGAAAGCTCTTATATTTACGAATGAATTGGAATACGACTCGACTAATTTCAAGGTAGCAATGGATGGTTACAAAAATCTAAAAAGAGACAAGGAAAAATACGTCTGAAGGGATTTTTGGTGCATTGCAAAGATCTGAGGCGTATTATGAACAAAGCATTTTTCCAAACAAAATTAAGTAATTTTATGAGTAGCGAAATTTAAAGACGCTTGTGGTCATGTATGCTTAGAATTTCTAGTTATAAAATAATGTTTAAAATTAGAAAAAAATGTCCTTAAAATTCATTATTTTTAATATATAAAATTAGTTTCTTTATGTTGAAAATGCAGTACATTTCTCGACATTCTTTTTTGTTTTTATTGCAGTTTCGCTTTTTTTTATGGGTAAGATATATAAAATAAATATATTAATTTACAAAAAGGCGTGAATAATTACTTTAATATATATAATGTTTATGAATTTAAAATTTGTTTTATGTGGTTTATAAAGTATTTTGAAAGATGAACCTTTTTCCGGGATTTAGCGACTTCGTTAAATAAAAATCCGACGGTAGTTTATTCCAGGTACTATCCCAAGCTTTTGAAAAAATATGGTCTACTTCTAGAATTACAACTCTTTTAAATTCATAAAGTATGTCATTTTTTTTAATAAGCAATATTTCGATATGTACAGAAGTATAATTTTTTAATGCTCATCTATTTTTTTCATTTTTAAAGCTATCACTTTTATACCCGGTACTTGTATTTTAAAAAATTTTCAATCCCGGTGTAAAAGTCCTAGCTTTATATTGGCAAGAGGCATTTTTCATAGAAGGAGAATGTCTTGAAAATGGGGCATTCTTTCTTCCTTTTTCACCAAAAATTAAATTAAAATCATTTTTTTTCGTAATAATATTGTCAAAGCAGTTGTTGTTCCCTTATGGAATTCGAAATCAGAAAAATTATGATTAAAGTCAGTTTAATCTATTGTTATAACATCTCAAAAATAACACTAAAAAAATATAAAATGGCGATAAAACTCCAATAATTAATTTTCCAATTATGTAGTACATAGTTATTGATTCTCTAAAACTCATGAATAACAACTCAAAGCCCTTTTTCATTTTCACAAAATTAGGACAAAAAATCTCCATTGTTGCCATTCGACACTTAAGGTTTCTAAAATACATCAAAAACAAAGATAATAATCAGGTAGAGAATCAACACTTAACAATTTTTTATGTATATTATAATTAAACTGGCACGAAATATCAAAAAAAAGAAAAAATATATTCATCTGTACGCTTTTTCAAAATCACAGTTCTGAACGTAGTTGGTCACCTTAAATGGAATCCGTATTTTTCTCTGAAAATTATCAGAAAGCAATTAAGATTCGATTTCGAATTCCTAGAATTTTTCCCGCCAATAAGTTCGTCCGCTTTTAAGACAAAAGCTCGCCGAGGCGTCGCTTGAGAAGCGAATTAAAGAACAATGAGAAAGCGTCGGTAATAAACGTGAAGAAAGGCGCGGGTGCCATCCAGATGTTAATTGTGGAAAAACATCATTACCTCGAGAAAGCACCATTAAGTTGAAAAATGGCCGGGGGAAAGTCTTTTGGAATAAAATATGGAAAAAAAAGAACAAAGCTCATTTTGCCATTACTTCTGAAAGCCGCTTGAAGTGCGCTCGACTAAATAGCTTTGTCACTTTAAAAAGAAATGTTCCTGTCAGACTTGACATTAGGCGCGAGAAAAAAATTCGAATAATCAATTTTGAATTGCATTCCAAAAGTATCTCACATTTTTTGTACCAATCATTATAAGTAAACACAATTCTGTTTCAAAAAGGTTTTAGAAAATTTTCATTATTATTAATTATTTTTATTGCTGAAATTCCAGACTTCGTTTTTAACCCCCGTGTGCTTTTAATACACTCACTTCCAAAAGTTAAGCATGGAGAGGAAAATGCTGATTTCCGGAAGACAATCAGAATTAAAGAGGATGCAATTCGCTGCAGAGGTAGATGGAAGTATGCAAATATGTTAGGTAACAGCCAATCGTGCTTTCATGTCAAGAAATATGCAAAAAGGGCAGTCTTATAAGAAGCCAGCTTTATGAAGGGTTACAGAAGTTGATTGTAAGTGCTGATAGAAGGTGCTTAAAACTTTCGTACAATTTTTTTTCAAAACATACGTGTGTCTATGACTTCCAGAAAACGAATGGATGACTCTGAGCGCTGGCGTGCTGTGGGGCGCATTGAAGCAGGACAGTCGATCACAGATGTTGCTCTTTTCTTCGGCGTTCATCATTCGCACGTATACACCCCTCACTTGGAAACGAACTGACCTAATATCCGCGCAGATGTTTACCAAATCACCAACTGAAATTCTCCAAATATCCCTCACCTTGGGGTTTCCCGTCTCTTTTGGCCTCACACGAAACAACTGTTGAGCATTGCACTATTCGAAAACTTATCCGGACTTTGGTTCGGATATTTGACGCTCCGAATAATAAACGTTTGGATAAACGACGTTCTACTGTACTTATATATATTTTTTTATGATGGGACAACTGAACATCTTCCCGCACTGTGTTTATTGGACAGTGGCATACACAGACTCTTTTATAGGGGTTTACATTGTAAAACACGCCTAAACGAAAGCGCCAAGCGGTAATCTCTGAGGTAAAAACTAAAATGTTGTTCTATGGGAAGGGGGCAGAACCTCCAACACCTTCGCCTAAACCACTGTTATTGGAAAATATCTAACGACGAATTGGCCCTTTATTACCAGGATATCCTGGTTCCAAAATTAAGAATAAAATGTTCAAACACGCAACTGTTATAGTGAAAATAAAAAACAGAGCACTCACGTGGACCCAAGTTCCGCAGAAGAACATGGAGTGCTGGAATCGAAGAAGACGGGGAAGGAGTAGATACCCCAAGCGAAGGAGCGGGGTTCCTGGCTTAAGGAGCTCAGGTGCACCGAGATAGTGACGTTGGTTTCTCCAGGAGGTTGGTAGAAGGTGATGTTGCCTCGGATACCCGCAGTGTTGAAGATGGCATATAGGACCACTTGACCTGCAGAAAGAAAAACAAGCATTATATTCACGTACGAAAAGCATTTCACAATTTTCTCGAACAAACAATGTAGTAACCGAGTAGAAGAGAAAAAAATCCGCACGTGTCTGGTTATACTTTTTGAATACCGAGTTTAAGTTCGAGGTTAACTCAATTGGGGCTATTGGTGGCGAAAATGAGAATTTTTGAGCCAAGTTCAATTGCCATGACGACATTTCTCTGTTCGTGTATGTGTCATGTTTCTAGTCCTAATTTTCACATCTACCTTCAAAAAGACTGAATCGTAGTTGAAATTAATCTGTACCATCCCTAAATTCATCTTTCGGGTATCCAGGAATAGAGTCCATTCTCAATTAAAATCCTACTTTCCATGACCGTAATAAGTTACCTTGTAAATAAATTATAGAGAGAGAGTTTAAAGGGGAAAAAAACTAAAAAGAACCCCTTTTATAGTTAATCCAACTGAGTTGTAACTTAATCTTTTAGTCGCCAGATGTGGGATGGTTATCTGAAAATGGGAAATCGTTAATCTTGATGCTCCTGATCAGGACAATGGAACAAAATTATTAAATTATTGTATTGTCATCGGTCCTGGACAAGTGAGCAAAATTTCGAATTTACCTGAACTTATAAAGTGGGTAAAAATTGAGTTCAAAGATTCCGCTACATACAAGTGAAGCTTATAAAAGGGTGTTAATATCCTCATTAGAAAGGGGGAAAGCTTAGGCTAACGACAGGCTTAAATCTAGCCCGTTGCCATGATGAATTTCGTGGACCTCGATCTGACTACGTTAGACAGGTGGCATTAGTAACAACATCAGAAAGGGAAAACATGATTCTTGCATATCATACCGCAACCAATTTCGAAGAATCGAAAAACGTCACCAAATGCCAGGTATGCAGCCAATAGTGAAAATCCATTCCTTTTCATATTCAAACGCTACAATCTTGCTCACGCATGCTCGAAAATAATTCTTTTTTAATAGGCTGTGCCATTCTCACACAAGTTCACACACAGTACTTTTAGTAGCGCATGCTGGAAATAATTTTTCGAAATCTTCGTCAAATTGCTTGTTGACATGCTCATATAAAAGTATGAAGTATGTTTTCGCTCATATACGGAAGCGATAACAGCATTTGGTAACATTTTCTTTGAATTGGCGACGTATTTTGATTTGGCGAAATTGGTCGAGGGTATAATACGCAAGTATTTAAACTATTAAGTAAATGATAAAAAAAAATTTTATGTTCTCGTCCAAATTAGAAGCAGATATTAATGATATTTTTCTGAAAACATAAGCAACGAATTCCAAGGAGAGAATAAGTGTTGTTTTGCAACAAGGATGGTGTTTATGTATTCAATATATAAATGCTAGAGTAGGTAAGAAAAACTTAAAAATTATGAAATGCTTCACACACAATTCTCTTGTTTGAATGTTTGAGTATCTGAATATGATTTCAGAAGAGTTATGACTATCAAGTTTCAGAACTCCATCGTGAATTTGTCAGAGAATAAGCAACATTTATATAGAAAGAGTATTTCGAATTTCAGTTTTTTTACCGTATTTATTCGAATTTAAACCACCATCGATTCGAAGCCGCACCCCAAATTCTCCACACGTTTTTGAGAAAAAATAAAAAAATGTAAAATAGTTTATCAATATCCGACATTTAAAAAATTTTATAAGCGAAAAATGTCATGTTTTCAGAGTTTATTTTTTGGATTAATTCACGGCATCTATACTTGTGCGTATTCACTGAAACCTAATGCAAATTATTAAGCAAAAGTTTTGTTTCTGTATTTTGGCAATTGTAAATATTGTATTTGTTTTTTGTGGAATAAAACGTTTGATTTTTAGAATGGCTGCATATTTTATCGTTTTCAGAATTCAGAGTTATTTTTAATGTTATGATTTTTTAAAAGCTATTTTGCTTTATTTCATTGCAGAACCAGCGTAATAGAGTTATTTATTTGCAAAAGGATAACATAATAAATAATTTTTATATTTTCCAGTATTAAAAACTTTTAAATACATTCATGAACCTGTCATTGTTCTAACTCTAAGTATCATGTTAATTTTCCCGCCAATCGATTCAGCACCCGATTTTTAGTGGCATTGATATTGGAAAAACAGCACTGGTTAGATTCGAATAAATAAGGTATATATATGAAAATAATTCAAAGTAATTAGTTAATTTAGTGTAAATTTTTATATGTGTATAATAATTCAAAATATACATGATTTGTAAAAGGCCTTGCAATGTTTATAGCATTCATAACTTGTGTGTGGTTAGACTTCCTCAAAACTTAAAGAAATTCAGCTAGTTGAATTGTTCAATTCTAAAATAGGGCAATATTTTTGATACCATGAAATTCAAAAAAAATTTTCAAACGAACATCTTAATACAATATATTAACTTAACATCTTTAAAAATTATTTTTAATCTTTACATTTATTAGTACATTAAGTAATAAAATAAAAACCTTTTTATTTTTATTACCTTTTCAGCTTATTTTTAATCTAACATTTATTAATATGATTTGATGAACGTAAATTAAAACTCTAAATATAAAAAATCTATACGATTAAGTTGACAGAGTTGATGAATGGATATGAGACATTCCAACTACAGTTGTTAAAAAAGTGCATTTGCCTTAAAGCAAAAGAAACAAAAGGAAAATTAAATAATAAGCAACAGAAAAATAACAATAAAGATTTATATACTTGTCCTTTTTTAGAGCTCCGTGAGAGAGAGGTCATCTATAGATAATGATTGGCAACTCAGTTTAGTTTCAAAATAAACAATGTTAAACTGTGTAATAAATTGGTAGTTACCAAACCATTTTCGATTTAAGAATCGTTTAAAAAAAACCAGGTCAATGTTATAAGCGTTTTTTCAAAAAGTATATTGTCAATGAGATTAGCAATGAAATTGACATAAGATCAAAAAATAAAAAAAGCACAATCCAATCGTGTGGTTTAATAAGCTAAGTTACTTTTTCTAATTCTTTTAAGGTCTTCACCAAATGACGTTCTTTCGAACCGATGAAGCGGAAAATTGTAGCATTCTGAACGCAAACTTCTATTTTTGACAATGCCTATAAAGTGTCTTTCCATCTTTAAATAATTTAAAAACCAATTTCTACTTCCAAAAAAGTAGCTTTTTTCTTTAAAAAAAGCTGATTTTAATGTTAAAATCAAATATAACTTTAAGGAAATGCACTTAAAATTTGCTTATTTAAAAATTTAAATATACAGAGAACGTCGTTTATCCGAATCAATTGGGACCGGACACCGTTCGGATATACGATTGTTCGGATAACCGAAAACCGAATGCGATCCATGCAGTATATGATACTGGACACTATATAAATATTGAAAACATCATATGTGGGAAACGTGCTTGAAGAAAAAGCAAAATAGGTGCAAAATATCGCAATTTTACCTTGATTGTGGAAAATAATCACTTATTTTTCTCTGTACCATTGTACACCTTTATTTTTTCGCTGCAATATCTCTGATTCTCTTGAGCAGCACTCTAATTGTTGTCCACACCACTCCATAGCCGTCTTTAATGCAGAAAAAAGCATCAGCATTTGATGAACCCTTGCTACTTCCGTTGTTGTTGCTCTCGTCTTCATCCGTTTCATCGTCGACAGAGTTAGATTCTTCTTGAATGGAAATCACAATCTCGTCATCATTTAGCATTTGAAATCCAGTCTTCTGCATCGCATGCCAACCAGGTTTCTACATCTTCATCGCATTGTGAAGTCCTTGGATCGATTTCACAAAGTCAGTAATCTCCTCCCTGTGGTCGTCATTGAAGTCTTTTTCGCCTTCTGAATCTGGCAACAGCTTATTCCATGCATTTTTCAGGCTTTGTCTTTCGAGCGAGTCCCACGCTTTGGCTAACATGCAGCAGGCATATTAATCTTTTTAGTAAAAGCAGCAACACTTTCTGTTCGAACCCGTATTCATATACAGTACATGTAGTTGACGGGAAAAAAACTGGTCCGGATATTTGAAGCTCTGGATAATAAACGTTCGAATAAACGACGTTCAACTGTAATAAGAATTGTGATAAAACTTTAAATGGAACATAATTTTGCTTTTTAAAATTATTTTTAATATAAGGAATGCACATTAGTATAAAAGCAGAGACTTGAATTATTTCAAATGTCAAATATATCACAGTCAAGCCTTCAAATTTCATGAAATCAATCCGAGATGTTACCTATCGGATAATCCAGAATCTAGTCTTAGATATTTTCATTTTTAAAACCGTTCTAGAGATACTTGGAAGCTATATTGAGATGATGAACCTTTCTTTTCAAAATAATGTTCCGAGTAAGGAGAAATCTTCGATCTCTTATACCTCATTCTGTTCTATTTTTAAGTATACTTTGCTCAGACTTTAAAGGTACACTTGATTTCTCACAAAATATGCGATTTTTCGTACTACACTCTGCAGTGTTATCAGGACTTCAACCTTCGATTCACCATTTAAAAGCTGATGACTTGATTACTCAGCTTATGGTTTTCTCAATTAATAAAATTTGTGCTATTGTATTTCTCCATTCTCTCCTTTTTTTCGTCAGATTGCATTAAGGTATCTGATTACTTGCGACAACATTTTCTTTTTTTCGTTTTTAGATTTTTTAGTACATTTTAAGAAAAAAAGGGATACAATTAAGAAGAAAAATGAAATTATTACTAAATGAGAACAAATTGGTAAAAATGTGTATAAAAAACAACATAAACGCAGCTGATTCTGTATCAAAAGTTTATGAACAAATTTTCAATTCTGATGTGTTGCTATGTTTTCCCCTCTTTTAAATGACCTTCCGGATAAGAGTTATTTTAATTTTGCAAAAACTAGAGCACTTTATCTTAGTTATTATATGAAATTGCTAAAAAAAAACTGTGGTTATATTAACATAAGGGACTGTAAATCTTGTAACAAAATAGTGATTGATAAACCTGAAGATTAAAACACTTTTGCTATTATACAGAATATACACAAAAAATTTCAGACAATTATTTTCAAAACCTTTTTTTATCAATCGCTGTCCCCGTTTGAGCATTTTCAAAACACATTTCGAGTAAAATGTATTTTAAAGTTTGACATCTTGCTCAAAGTAATGGCATCTGCTTTTATTAAAACACTTGTAGTTTTTGTTCTTGTGTACGGAAAATAAGAAAACTTGGTATTTTTTTATAAAGCCGATAAGATGGCTTATAAAATGAAACCATAAAATTTGTCAATTTCTGGAAAAATTCCCAATTTTAGGGTAATCGGATACCTTAAAGCATTAAAAGGGCCATTGGCGAAGGACCTCGTAATTCTTGACCGTGGTCAAATAGCGAAGGCGACACATCTAAGCAGTACTTCATTCCCTTAATTTCAACACCACTCTACGTGAGGTCTTTGAGGTTCTGTTCCATTTATTTCACAGTGTCTATTCTTCATATTGATTAGTGGATGCAGGACTCTAACATCGATTGACACATCGCAGGCCTCACGCTTGTGATCAGGATCGCTAGGTTATCACGCCAGCCACTAATTTTCACAAAAATATTCTTTATTCCTTAATTCACTGCCTTTCCAAACTTTCAGTATATGAGACCGAATTTCCAATCATAATTTTCATCACGCCCCCTCATACAATAACAATGTATTGAATGCAATAATAATGTACTTTGATGTTAAAGTTACAATACGACCTTCATTATAAACCGTACAAATTACCAAGATAAGTAGTAAATTTGGTGTATGTTACTTTTAAATAACATATTTTAATTTAAATAATAGGATAAGTATTTTGTTACTTTCTGTTTCTAATTTTTAAATTGAAACGGATTGCAATAAACATGCAGAGTGTATTTTATTTTCTGTTGTGTCGGAACTGTTTCGCTTCCTTCCTTCCAGCAAATAATTTTTTTTTAAATAATCTTTATTTTCGACTTTTCAATATGTTTGTGTGCTCCCTTCCCCCAAGTAATATTATCACGCCCCTTTAGAGGGGCATGCCCCACTGTTTCAGAATTACTTCCTAAACTCAAGTAATCCGAAGATAACTAAAATTATGTAAAAATTCTTCCAAGGTCTTCAATGTGTATAATTAAATTATAGATTAGTGTATTTTTCCTATTATTTAATTTTGAACTTTGTGACAGATCTATACGCAACCTTATGAATCCTCTTGGGAAACTTTGGGGCTGGCTTTCGTGTTAATTCACAGCCTTCCCCCAAGAAGAAACCCTGATATTTAAATTAGTTTGATTATATAAAGTCAAGGTTTTGTAAATGTAAGATAGAAGGAGTAGGTGAACTGTTGCGGTGATTCTTAAGCAAGATTTATTTCATTATCACAACGTGAATTTAGGAATGAGTTTATCACTATAATAAAATTAGTAGATTAAGTTTTAAGGATCTAAGAAAGATTGCATTAGATCTGCGCTTGTTTACTTAGAGTTGTTCACTTAGAATAGATTGCTCTCTTTGTATATCACTCTTAGGGTCTCCTCTTGTAGTTTCATTTGTAGTTGATTAGTGTGTTTGAAGAGTAATAAAAAAATTAAGGAAGTTTCGTGATGCTTTGTTTCCCCCCACACCCTTAGGTAGGCAAGACAGTGAAGGAGCGACTTCAAATAGGTCGCGCTCTCAACTTTAAGCATCATTTTTTGCAAGTTATGCTTTATTTCATCTGATAAATGAAAAATGATGAGAACACAATAAACACTTGAATTACTTAAAATATACATACTCATTGACTATAATTTAAGGCATAGAACACAGTTTCATTTGAACACTTATTAATTATATTGTGTTCAAAACTAGTGAGAGAAATAGGAATGGGTTTTATTATTTAATGACAGATATTAATTTTTGCCCTTTTTTTTATGGCTTACCAAGAAGCAAGAATGCCAAATGTTCAGAACTCTAATTTCCGGAACTTCACAGATAAAATCAAGAATCATTTTAAATTTACATTTATCTCACATCAATATTTATTGCAGATAATGTCGAAACCACAAAATAAAAATTCTGTTATATGACAAAATGATTCATTCATTCAAAATCAAAATTATTTTCAAAATGTTAATTCCACTTTTTGAATCAAGTGATTAAAATTCCCTTTAAAATCTACAAATGCCCTTTTTTCAAGAATTCTATTTCTTGACAATTTGCAGATAAAAGAAATTTAAAAAAACTCTATAGAATCACTTCGTGACCCAGAAAAGACAAGATTATTGAATTAATTCATAACAGTACACACGGCTAAACAATGAATCTTAAGTTATTCTATTGTCTCGCCAATCACTGATGAGACGGAAGATAGACTAAGCTCTGAAGCACGGACGTAAGCTAAACAGGTCACTCGGTGGACCAACGTTCTGTCTAGGGTTGACACTTAGTCCTAATCCGTTGGAAAATGACCATCATTATAGATGGGGCTATCTCAGAGGTATGGTAATTAAGCAAATTACTGGTCAGAATAATTTCAGTAAAGTAATGATTGAAAAACAGATTTTTTTACTAGATTTGCGTGACATTAGATATTTACCCGAGAAAAAAAACTAATAATGAAAAAAAAAAGAATCTGGGACAATTTAGTAGATTGGATCCAGGTGGTTATTCGAAAACAAAAGTTCCTCATTTTTTAATGAGAATGGAAACTAAGAGCAATTTTTTTTAGTTTGATAAGGAAACTTTTACCTGAAAAGAACTCTTGTTTTTCAAACAAAATGCATAAACATAGAGGGATTTTATTTCTGTCAACATTAATAATATTTTGGATTAACATAAAGTTACAGAAGCAAATAATATCTTTACAGTCTTGTTATTTCATTTCACATTTGTTCTTTTAAAACAAGAACGCGCTTTTCTTAACTTATTATTTCTTCTTTAGGCTTGCGAAATATCTTCAGTTAATATGAAACTAGT